>ML841599.1:32481-44306 GCA_009831015.1 Picea engelmannii | reverse complement strand
ACCGATCCATTAATATCTTCAAAATGGTACAAATGGCACTGGAATCTCTGCAAATCAACTTCAGCAGATGCAGAACAGAATGCTAGTCAAAAGCCCTCAAGACCTCCTCTCTTGAAAATTACAAATTGGCCTTCAAAAAGGCAAAGAAAGCCAAATAATTACAGAGAAACAGTCGACTTTAACATAAACAACATCTGAACATTCTACAACAAAGAGCTCTGTGGTGCAATGGCTAAAAAATTTGGTTATATAGTTGCAGGTCGCAGGTTCAAACTCGACTTTGGCGCATTTTAGTTCTACCTCTGCGAGATTCTGATAACAAAACGAATATCTTTCAGCTTCTAAACAGAGCCAACACTCCGGATTTCATGGCTAGCAAAAAGGTGGTAAAACTCTCCCATTGGGAGGTCGCGCGATCAAATCTCGGCGCATCCTTTTTGGCATATTATAGTTGTATTTTTTTTAATATGCATTAACCATATTATATATGGTATAACCACCACACAATATAATTTTTATATGGTATTAATACTATACACTTAACCATGCCAAAAATTGCGCGCATATAGTTATAATATGGTTATTTCAAACCATTATATATATGGTATACAACATTTAAATGCGCCACCTAACCTTCAAATTAAAATTTCATGCCAATGTTTTAGCATATGATTGCTATGACATGCCACATCACGAATCTGCCATGTGTTGCCTTGACCATTTGCCACGTCATCTCTTTGACTTTGACTTTTTTTTTAATTGTCGCACTCGAACTTCAACCAGCCATAACTTCTTCTTACGAAGTCCGTTTGAAGTGATTTTTGCACCGTTGGATTCATGTCGACGAGCTCTACGCCATTGTACCATTTATTTCCAATTTTGGATCAGTCAAATTCTCAATGAAAAATGACCCCCTGGATCAGTAACAAATGTAAACATGAAATTTTTGATAAATGGCTCCCTTATGAAATTCTTTAAGAGCTACCGAGGTTTAAGGCAGGGGTTCCCTCTCTCCCCATTGTTGTTCCTTTTGGTTGTTGAGTGTTTTAGCAGACTAATGAAAAAGGCTATGGAAGCAGGGACATTTCATGGCATCAAAGTTGCTTATGAGACTATCATTTCTCATCTTCTTTTTGTCCACAATGTTCTCATCTTAGGCATTGGAAATTTCGAGGATTGGATGACGTTTCAATCTATTTTAACAAAATTCTGTCTAGCCACAGGTATGGATGTTAATTTCCATAAGTCGTGCTTCCTTGCACAAAATATTGATTCAATTCTGGAGAAAAAGTTACGGTCAACATTTAATATAAAGATTAATCGTATTGACGAAGGTATGAAATACTTGATTTTTTATTTAAAACCTAACAATTACAGAGTGGCAGATTGGAAATGGATGATTCAAAAAGTTGAGAAGAGAATTGGAAACTGGTCCTTCCATTGGCTCCCCATGGGAGGAAGGCTTATTTTAGCAAAAGTTGTCTTACAAAGCCTTCCTTTGTATTGACTTAGTCGTGTCAAGATTCCTTCCTCCATGCTCAACAAGATCCAACAACTCATCGCTAAATTTATTTGGAGAGGTGCTAGAAAATATACAAGTTTCCACTTAATCAAATGGAAAAACATTGCTAAGCCAAAGCAATATAGTGGTTGGAGTATTCGTAATCTATATTGGTTCTCTCAATCATTAGCTGCCAAGTCATGCTCGAGAGGGATATTTGGAAAAGGATTATGGAATTCGGTGCTAAAAAATAAATACCTTAAAGGTATCAACTTGACTTCTTGGTTGTGCAAAAATGAATGTAAGTTCCCGGTAGCCTCTATTATCTGGAAAAATTTCATGAAATCTCTACCTCTTATTAAGCGGTGGCTGGCTTGGTCGACAGGATGTGGAAAATAGGCCATTCTTGGGTTATATCCTTTCATTGGAGGTAATGTGTCTTTCAGTCTCTCAGGTCCTCTAATACATCATCTAAATAATGTGCATATATTCTCTTTAGCATAGGCGGCTATTCCAAATGGTGCTAGAACTAATCAATGTTGGCTTGAGGCTAATCACCTTGGTTTGTTGGGTGAGATGGCTACATAGTGGAATAAATTTCTCATTATGTTGCGAAGCAGTGGAATCTCTCTTAATAATTCAAGAGATAAGCTTGTATGGTCATGGAATAGAATGAAGGGTTCTGTAATTGCTAATTTAACATATCAATCTTTATCATATATTAATCTCTTGGATGATAATATATGGTGGTATAAGGCTATTTGGGAAGTAAATATCCCAGGTAAGATTATTTGTTTCATGTGGCTTTGTTTGATGGATTGTATTCTTACTAGTGCTAATTATAGGAGAAGGGGTGGGATTGGGCCTTCAACTTGTAGTATTTGTTTTAGAGTTGAAGAGATGACCTCTCACCTCTTTGTGAATTATGAGGTTTCACAATATATTTGGAAAGATATCCTAATTTATCTGAAGATGTTGAAAGCTTGGAGTTGGTCTTCTTTATAAGATAATATATTACAATGGTACACTACATATCCAAAGTTGTAGCATGTTCCTTTTTTGGTGTTATGGGGCATTTGGAAGTACAAGAATAAAATATTATTTGAGAATTGGCCAGGCAGGATTCCAGAATTGTCACTAAAATCCTTCTTTCATTTAAAGAATTCACAGGGTCTTGTGAAAATGAAAAAATGGAATACTTTCTCAATGTAGTCTATTTTGATGATACTCCTATAGGGTTCTTTGATGGTGAAGTTGTTGGAGGTTTATGTGGTATTGGTATTTTTCTTAAAATTAGTTTAGATCACTTCTTCAGAGTTCATTTTGTTGGTGTTGAAGGAAATAATATGAAAGCAGAGATCTTGGGATTATGGGGTCTCTTACACTTCACATCTAGTTTATCCATAAATAGGATGATGGTGGCTGGAGATTCGAAAGTGGCTATTGATTGGATAAATGACAAAGAAAATCTAAATCTGATATATCTAAATGCCTGGAAGGACAAAATCAAGAGATTAAAAGATTGTTTTCATTGGATCAAATATATGCATGTGCACAAGAAATTTAACTTTGAAGCATATTCACTTTCCAAAAAAACTCTGGACTATTCTATTGGATGGATTTTTTTCGAGGAATATATAGAAGGATCTGTAGTCAGTGCAGATAAATACCTTTTTTTCGAAAGACAGGAGTACACATACGATATTCTAGATCTAGTTGTTAGCTAACGATATTGTGATGATATGAACTTCTCATATTTTGTATTAGAAAGCATTTTCTAGATTGAAGACAATAGGATCATAGATAGAAAAGGTTATAGACTTTTGTCAAACTATAAAGAAAAAATCATCTTCATTGATCTATATGTATTTGAAAGTTTCACTTGATTCTTAATAGAATAGCAGTGAAACTGTTTTTTTTGCGTGAAAAAACAAAATTAATTTTAAATTAAAAGAAATATATCATTATCATTTATAGAACTGGAATGACTTAACCAATTAGAAAATGGAAACCCAAAATTTTGAGAATGAACATATACCTACTTTGTTCATAAAATCGCTTGCTTCAGATTTGGTGTGTAATAAAGTTTGACAATGAACATATCTAGAAATGACTTAACCAATTAGAAAATGGAAACCCAAAACTTTGAGAATGAACATATACCTACTTTGTTCATAAAATTGCTTGCTTCAGATTTGGTGCGTAATAAAGTTTGACAATGAACATATCTAGAAATGACTTAACCAATTAGAAAATGGAAACCCAAAAGCTTTAGAATGAACATATACCTACTTTGTTCATAAAATCACTTTCTTCAGATTTGGTCCGTAATAAAGTTTGACAATRAACATATCTAGAAATGACTTAACCAATTAAAAAAYRGAAACCCAAAAGTTWGAGAATGAACATATACCTACTTTGTTCATAAAATCGCTTGCTTCAGATTTGGTGCATAATAAAGTTTGACAATGAACATATCTAGAAATGACTTAACCAATTAGAAAATGGAAACCCAAAATTTTGAGAACGAACATATACCTACTTTGTTCATAAAATCACTTGCTTCAAATTTGGTGCATAATAAAGTTTGACAATGAACATATCTAGAAATGACTTAACCAATTAGAAAATGGAAACCCAAAAGTTTGAGAATGAACATATACCTGCTTTGTTCATAAAATCGCTTGCTTCAGATTTGGTCCGTAATAAAGTTTGACAATGAACATATCTAGAAATGACTTAACCAATTAGAAAATGGAAACCCAAAAGTTTGAGAATGAACATATACCTACTTTGTTCATAAAATCGCTTGCTTTAGATTTGGTCTGTAATAAAGTCTGACAATGAACATATCTAGAAATGATTTAACCAATTAGAAAATGGAAACCCAAAAGTTTGAGAATGAACATATACCTACTTTGTTCATAAAATCACTTGCTTCAGATTTGGTCCGTAATAAAGTCTAAAAATGAACATATCTAGAAATGACTTAACCAATTAGAAAATGGAAACCCAAAAGTTTGAGAATAAACATATACCTACTTTGTTCATAAAATCGCTTGCTTCAGATTTGGTCCGTAATAAAGTTTGACAATGAACATATTTAGATATGACTTAACCAATTACAAAATGGAAACCCAAAAGTTTAAGAATGAACATATACCTACTTTGTTCATAAAATCGCTTGCTTCAGATTTGGTCTGTAATAAAGGTTTACAATGAACATATACATACCCACTTTGTTGATAAAATGACTAGCCTATTAACATATTACCCACTTTCTTCATAAAATGACTAGCTAAAATATTACCCATTTTGTTCATAAAACGACCGGCCTATTAACATATTACTTACTTTGTTGATAAAATGGCTTGCCCATTAACATATTACCTACTTTGTTCATGAAATCACTTGCCTCTTGTTTGGTATGAAAATATGAGTTGAAATTTTGTGGCCATCTTACAATTAGGTCAGAGGAGACTTATGCCACAAAGTCAATGATTTAATTTACGCAACTTCTCCGACTTTTCAACTTGCTGTGCATCGACCTTCACCCTAGCTAAGCTCGAAAGACTCTAAAGACCCTAGCTAAGCTCGAACTCGTGACCTCCCCCGTAACACAAGAGAGTATGCATACGTCTTGCCAACTAAGATAACCCTTGGTGCTTACTAAATTTGGCTATCAAACTTAACTTCAAACCTGACAACAAACTTCATACCTTGTTACAGGTAATACACATGCCAATGCCATACGTACTTGTTTCTATATATATCCCTCACGCATACTGATCGTCAAGAAGGCAAGAGGCATTATAACCCTTAAAGTCGGGAAAAGAGAGAGAACTGGTGTGTCTTCAGTGATGGTGATAATGCAAATTGTTTGGTTTTTGATCATGGCACCTACAATAGCGCTGGATACTGTAACTGTAGCGATTATTAGTTCCTCAATGAAGAAGCCATATTATTCCTCCCATATTCATGGGGAACATGCTTTATACCATCATCATTTCTTCAACCGTATATCGGGTGGGAGCACTTCTCTTCAAATCAATACTGAGAAAACTGAATTGACATCACCGATCAACGTTCACTACAGAAGGGACATGGAGGCGCTTTTGTCGTTCAGAAATGCTGTCAAGTTCGATCCATATGGATCCCTTCTCAACTGGATGACACAACTCACATAATGTGTGCTCCTGGAATGGGATACGGTGCAGAAAGCACACGAAGAGAGTGGTTTCCATAACACTTCCTGGCTTACGATTAGAAGGTAATCTTTCACCATCTCTCGGTAGCCTTTCATTATTACGCACTTTCAATCTTTCTGGGATTAATCTGATAGGAAGAATTCCACCCGAGCTTGGACAGCTAAAATTTTTGGGAATACTCGACCTTAGCTTTAATATGCTTTGGGGTACTATTCCAAGATCACTATGTAATTGTACGCGTCTTCAATGGATCAGACTTTTAGCAAATAGCCTGACAGGGAGTATACCAACAGAATTCGATAGTCTAGTCAAGTTGGAACATCTTCGCTTGGCCGACAATAATCTTAGTGGAAGTATTCCAACTCCCCTAAGAAACTGCACGTCCATCCAAGGGTTGTCCATTGGAGGCAACAATATCAGTAGCCCAATCCCTTCAGTTTTGGGTTTGATGGTAAATCTATCTTATTTATACTTAGAAGGAAACTCACTAAGTGGTCACATCCCTCCTGCATTGAGCAACTGAGTTCTCTGCAAGCCTTGTTTATTGGATACAACAATCTCACTGGTCCAATCCCTTCAGTTTTGGGTCTGCTCAGAAATCTATCTTATCTTTACTTCGAAGGAAACTCACTAAGTGGTCACATCCCTCCAACTCTTGGCAATTGTACTCAGCTATCGTATATCGCCTTTTCTCATAACAACTTGAGTGGAAGAATTCCGGCTCAATTGTGGTTGTTGCGGGAATTAAAGTACCTATATCTACAAACAAACAATTTCAAGAATACCATTCCTCCATTTCTCGGAAACCTCTCTTCCCTGACGATTTTATTTTTGGGGGACAACAATTGGTCAGGAAGTGTACCACCTCAGTTGGGAAATTTGAGAGAGATTCGTCAACTGTCTATTTATGGCCCAGGTAATATTTCAGGAATGATTCCTTCTGAAATAGGAAATTGCAGCAATCTTGAATGGCTGGATTTAGGAGCCAACAAGATTCAGGGATCCATACCAATGATTATATTCAAGCTCCCCCTTTCCACCTTGAGTATGGCTGAAAATGACATGAGTGGTAGCATACCTCAAGCCATTGCCAATTTGAGTAAGCTAACTTTCCTATCTCTGATTTATAATACGGGAAATTTAAGTATGCTCGAAGAACTTTACTTTCACAACAACAATTTAACGAGGTACGGGCAATTTAAGTATGCTTGAAGAACTTTACTTTTACAACAACAATTTAAATGGGTAGCATACTTGAAGGAATTGCCAATTTGACTCACTTGGCCAAGCTAAGTTTGGGTGGAAATACTTTCATTAGAATCATACCAAAAGAATCTATTACAAAATTGACTCAGATGGCCTTCTTCCATCTTGGTTTAAATATGCTCATGGTGACATACCAGAAGGCAGTTCAAAATTGAGTAAGTTTACTTTCCTACATCTGGGTAAGAACATGTTAAAAGGGAATATACCTGAAGGTATTGGCAATTTCACTAAGCTTCAAACTATTTACTTGGATATCAACAATCTCACAGGTATGATTCCTGAAGGTATCGGAGAATGTGTGGAACTCCAACAATTGGGTTTATCTAAAAACAAGTTGAGTGGAACTATCCCTGAATTTTTAGGAAATTGCAAGTCTCTCATGATTTTGACACTAACGACCAACTTGTTGTTAGGTAGAATACCACTGACATTAAATAAATGTGTGGCTTTACAAAGGTTGAAGGTGTCTGAGAATAAACTTAGTGGAACTTTGGACATAGGCTTTCCAGTTTCTATGAAAGCTCTCTCTGCTCATTCTAATAAATTTTCTGGCACTATCCCTACATCTTTGGCCCATTGCACTGAACTTCAATTATTAGAATTAAGAAAAAATGAATTAACAGGCGAGCTTCCTCAATATCTCAAATTTTTTAGTGGCTTAAGAGTCTTATGTCTTGGTTATAATAAGCTCGAGGGTGGTATCCCTCAATGGGTCACAGATTTCACCAAGTTGCAAGTGTTGGATTTATCCAACAACAATTTCAATGGGAAAATACCATCCAATCTTCATGAACTCAACAAATTCAGAATCCTTGGATCTTCCCAACTCAGTGGTTGTTAAATTAAATATTAGTTTATAATGGTCAATTAGAAATTAGACTTAGGCATTAATAAAGTCAAAGTGACTTTAGGTTAATTTATTTGCTTTTAGGTCAGATATTTGCTTTTACGTTATATTTTCACTTTATCCCACATTCATAGAATGGTTTGACTCTACTTGATTGTAACCTATATAAGAAAGTTATTTTCTCTCTTATTTCATTGATTGAATAAAGACAGATAACCTTATTCAAGTTATCTTGGTTTTTGTGTGTGCCTGATTTCCGTTACATGGTATCAGAGCGAGGTTAGGGCCATGGAGTCTGGGAGCACGTGAAGACCTAGGGACTGCTGCAGGCAGTGACGGATCGAGGGATCGCCAGCATAGCACACTCAAGGAGCCGAAAGGGTTTCAGATCAGCCGAAGTTGGGTTCATTTGATTTTTTGGTTTTAAAAGCCAGATTGCAGGGATTTTTCCATTATTTATCTGCTAAGTTTAGTATTTTACGATCATCTATGGCTACATTGACCAACATCATGTTGGAAGGCAACCAAAAGTTCTCTGGGAAGAACTACAATACCTGGAAGCAACGCATGCTGGACATTTTTGCGTACCGGTGCTTGTCAGATGTTGTTCTGGGCACAAGTCCTTGTCCCACGGTTGCAGGTAAAGACCAGGACAAGTTTGATGGCCAAGACAGAGAGGCCATGATGCTGATCAAATTGTCCATGACAGATGAGATGCTACCTAAGGTTAAGAATGGGAAGATTGTTGCAGTGACCTGGAAATAGTTGAAAGAGACCCATGAGATTTCAAATAAGGGTCAAGTGTTCTTTTTAAGGAATATGTTGTTCTCGATCAAGATGAGTGAGGGTGCCTCTCTCCAAGAGCACTTACTCAAGATAAAGGACATCCGAGAGTAGTTGGAGGCCATTGGTCGAAAGATGGTAGAAGAGGACATGGTGGTGATCACGCTGAATAGCTTGCTAAGGTCCTACGAGCACTTCATTGAGACCCTGAACATCACAGCTACAGACATTGACCTGAAGTTTGGAGAGCTATCTAATAAGCTCTTGCAGCGGGACAGGTGGAATAAGCAATTTGGGAGAAACAGTGAGACAGAGGGTTTAGAGCAGGCCTTTGCAGCCAAAGCTAAAGGAAAAGGCACATGGACAAGGAAACCTAGTCCAGGCAATGATGAGGATGCCACTAAAAGCCTGAAGACCATCACTTGTCGTTACTGTGGCAAGACTGGCCATATGAAGAAGCACTGCAAAAAGAGGTTGGCAGATCAGAAGCACAATCACGGAGGGTCTCAGCAGAAGGCCCATGTCGCAGAGCACATGGAGGAGAAGGAGGCAGCCTTCTATGCCTTTATGGCCTGTACACAAGCAAATCAGTCCAAGTCATCTGCTTGGTTTGTTGATTCAGGCGCATCCAGTCATTTTACCAATCGAAAAGATTGGTTCACAGAGTTTACACCTAGTCCATCCAAAGACTCAGTGATCTTCGGTGGAGGCGAGGAGTATAATATAGTCGGCAAGGGGAATGTTTAGATTTCCTTCACAGGAAAGATGCTTATGTTTCTCAATGTCCACTATGTGCTAGGTATGGAGCTTAACTACTCTTAGTTAGTCAGATTATGAGGCACTCTCCTCACTTGGATGTCAACTTTAGCAATCACAAGAGCTATATCCTTGACAAGAATACCAAGAAGATCGTTGCTCTTGGTGTGGAGGACCATGGTCTGTTCATATTGGTGGATATTGGGTAGGGCAGAGGCAGTGTTCAGAGCAGTGTACTTGCTGAATAGATATCTCACGATGGCAATAAAGCATAAGACTCCAGAGGAAGCATGGTATGGAAGAAAGCCCAAAGTAAGTCACTTGAAGGTCTTTGGTTCTACTTCTTACACTTGGATTCCAGTTGCGAAACGAACCAAGTTAGATCTGAAGAGTAAGAAGATGATGCTTACAGGGTACAACGACACCCATAAATCTTACATATTAGTTAATGTTGAAATTGATAAGGTGATATTTAGCAGAGATGTTGTTGTTGATGAGGAGGTTGGACCCTTCCATACTCCTCCCACATTCAGAGTTATTGAGCAACTAGAAGTCATTGAAGATTTAGGTGTCAAGCTTCCGATAGATCCACCTGAAGGGGGGAAATATTTTGAGCATGATGATGAGGAGTCAGAATAGGATGAGTCTCCTAGGTTAGTCAAATCACTACATTCTGAAGCAGGAAGCCCAAGTCATGGTGGCAATATTGACTTGGCATCCAGGGATTCCAAAAGACCCAAGTGGTGGCACAACACCATTGGAGATGTTCAGATAGGAGAGATGATCGAGGGAAGATCATCACGAGGTAAGAGTAAACAACAAACTGACACAATCAACTTTGCTCTTATGGCCAATATTCAGGAGATCTATGAGCCTCAGGTATTCAAGGAAGAAAAAGGAAGACCTGAATGGGAAAAGGCCATGGAGACCGAACATGAAAGTTTGATGAAAAATAAGACTTGGGATCTCATAGCTCTTCCATTAGGGAAGAAACCCATTGGCTGCAAATGGGTGCAGAAGGTCAAGTATAAGGTAGATGGTACACTTGACAAGTACAAAGAACGGTTAGTTGCGAAAGGATTCTCTCAGCGAGAAGGCATTGACTATGAGGATACTTTTTCTCCTACAATGAAGATGAACACTATTCATTTTGGTCTAGCCATGGCAGCACAACAAGGCTGGAAGGTCCACCAGATGGACATGAAAAGTGCCTTCCACAATGGAGATCTGAAGGAAGTGGTATACATGTGCCAACCAAAGGGGTTTCAAGTTGCAGGGAAGGAGCATCTAGTTTGCAGACTAAAGAAGGCTCTATATGCTCTGAAACAGGCACCGAGGGCATGGTACATCAAGATTGATAGGTATGTGGTTCAGCAAGGGTTCCAGCGAAGTCCTTTAGATTCCAACTTATATGTCAAAAGAGTTGGTAATGAGATCATTCTTCTGTTTGTTTATGTGAATGATATCATTATTACAAGTAGTGAGGAAGATGCAATTACATGGATCAAATCCAACATGAGCAGAGCATTTGACATGACATATATAGGCCTCCTACACTATTTTCTGGGTGTAGAAGTTTGGAAAATAGGGAGCAACATTTTTGTCTCATAAGCAAAGTATGCCAAGAGTTTGCTGGATAAGCTCAGGATGGAGGATTGCAAAATATCCTCTACACCTATGGAGAAAGGGATGAAACTTGCAGCCAAGACTGACTGAAAGGCAGTCAGTGAGTCACTATATAGACAGCTAGTGGGCAGCTTGATATATCTTACAACCACTAGACCTGATCCGAGTTTCACTGTGAGGTTCATTTCAAGATTTATGACAGAGCCGAAAGT
This sequence comes from Picea engelmannii, assembly GCA_009831015.1. NCBI lineage: Eukaryota > Viridiplantae > Streptophyta > Pinopsida > Pinales > Pinaceae > Picea > Picea engelmannii. Next base: position 33,107 of record ML841599.1, on the reverse strand, counting down.
AGAGCACTAGACAACAACGAAGCGAGTGCTAAGATATGTGAAAGGGACACTTAACTTTGGTACTTTGTACAGCAGGAGAAAAGACCCGAGGCTGTGTGGGTATACAGATTCAGATTGGGCAGGTTCTGATGATGACAGAAAATCCACCTTTGGATATGTCTTCAGCCTTGGCATGGGTGCAGTCACATGGACCAGCAAGAAACAACATGAAATCACCCTTTCATCGACAAAAGCAGAGTATCGAGGAACATTGAAAGGTGCATGCGAGGCAGTTTGGCTGGAGGATGTTATCATATATGCAGATGCAATAGAGAGAGCCTACACCCTTGTTCTATGACAATCAAGGGGTAATGAATCTTGCCAAGAATCCAGCCTTCCACGAGCATACCAAACATGTTGATACACACTGTCACTTCATCAGAAAGCTTGTAGAAGATGGAACTATTGAGCTGCAGTATTGTCCTACAGAGGATCAAACTGTAGACATTTTCACCAAGTCTTTGGGTCCCGAAAAGCATGTAAAATTTTGAAAGAAACTTGGTGTAGTGAGTAGATTGATCATTAAGGGAGGGTGTTAAATTAAATATTAGTTTATAATGGTCAATTAGAAATTAGACTTAGGCATT
>ML841598.1:52251-63646 GCA_009831015.1 Picea engelmannii | reverse complement strand
AATATAGCAAAGGATTTTGGCTGGGTTTTCTTCCCTTGTTGAGAAGGGTTTCCCAGGATACTTCTTGTGTTCTTGTGCATGGTGTTTCTTCTTGTGATCTTGGTTGTTGCAACATTATTGGTTATGGTTAAATGCTAAAAATGGAATGAACTTCATGCTTAACCTTGCTTATTTAAAAATCAACAAGGTATCAGAGCATAGGTCTTGAAAAACCCATTGCACAAACCGTACGGTCGTCTTAGGGTTTCCAGAAATTTCGTACGGCCTACCCTTCTGGGGGTTTTCAGCACTTGGACGTTGGGGCTAAAAAGAGGATAGAAGTGTACGGCCTCCTTTAACGCACCTCCAGCAAGCTTCAGATTGCATTTCCGAGCATTTTGACCTTTTGGCCCTAGGGTTTCGCTAATTTCTGCAAAATTTTCAAAATTAGGGTTTCTCCACTCCTTGAAGGAGCTCTTCAGCTCACCAGTGTTCTCCTATCTTTCAAAGGCTTATTGTTGGCAGTCATAAGTCCAACTAAACCTAAAAGTGCTAGCCTAGCCTAGTTGACAAGGGTTTGTGAAGAATCCAAAAATGAGCAAAATCATAATGGGAGGAAAGCTTGATGATTCAAGCAAACTCAGTTCCAAGAAAACAAGACCTCAAAGAAATGAAGACATCAACATCTCAGCACTCTTAGGTATGGTCCCTACCAATGACAATACTTGGCTAATTGATAGTGGCGCCTCCGGGCACATGACCGGTCTTAGAAATCATCTAACACATTTCATTGAGAAAGAGACACATGTATATGTTCTTGGAGATGATGCCAGATATAATGTAAGAGGAGTTGGAACTTCTACCTTCCAACTAGACTCATATATGCAGCTTAAATTAGAAGAAGTACTATATGTACCCGGAATGAAGAGAAACCTTGTCTCTATTTCTGCTTTGGAAGACAAGGGCTACAAAATTACATTCTCGGAAGGAAGAGTCCCTGCATGGCACAAAGACTCCCATATAAGTTATGCCAAGGTAATTAGCATCCGAGAAAACAGTTTGTACAAATTAACCATCAAACCAGTCTAGGCCCTACTACATGACACTATCACCCTGAGTGAGCTATGGCATAGAAGACTTGCTCACATTCATTATAGAGCTCTCCCAGCTCTAGGGAAAATGGTAACAGGTCTACCAAAAATACAGATTCAGCATAAAGGTGTTTGCAAAGGTTGTGCCCTTGGCAAAAATATTAAAGGATCCTTCTCAAGCAGTGGCAATAGATCCAAGGAAATATTGGACTTGATACATTCTTATGTTTGTGGACCAATGACTATTGCATCTCTAAATGGGTACTTATACTATGTACTCTTCATAGATGATCACTCCCGGAAAACTTGGATTTACTTTCTAAAGAACAAGGATGGAGTCCTTGTAAAATTTCAAGAATTCAAAGCTCGGGTTGAGAACCAGACCGAAAGAAAAATCAAAGTATTAAGATCAGACAATGGTAGAGAATACAGCTCAAAAGAATTCAGCAGTTTTTGTATTGAAGCAAGGATCAAGAGGGAGTTCACAGTTCCTTACAACCCTCAACAAAATGGGGTTGCTGAAAGGAAAAACAGAACTATCATTGAGGCAACCAAAGCAATGATTCATGATCAAAGCCTACCTATGACCCTATGGGATGAAGCATGCATGACAGCAGTGTATGTTCAAAACAGAAGTCCTCATCAGATCCTGAAGAACATTACTCCAGAAGAAGCCTTCACCGGAGTGAAGCCTGAGATTGGACACTTCAGAATATTCGGATGTCCAGGATATTTTCATGTGCCCAAAGAAAAGAGATCCAAGCTAGAACCTTCAGGAAGAAAGGGCACATTTGTAGGATACAGTGAGTCCTCAAAAGCATATCGAATCTACATTCTTGGTCAGAGACAAATAGAAGTCAGCAAAGATGTTACTTTTGAAGAAGAGATAGCCTTCCAAAAGTCCAGAGAAGCTCGGATGGAAATTAATAGTGAGACAATACCTTCTCCCCCTTCAGCAGTTCAGAGGGAGACAGATATTATTCCAGATAATCTAATAGCTCCAGTTGATCCAGTTGTTCCAGCCGATTCAGTTGCTCCAAGCAACATACTCAAAAATATTGCAGTTGGTCATAAAAGGCCTGCTTGGGCTCGACAAACACTACAACAAGCAGAACGGCATAAATCCCCACAAGGAACAACCACATAGAGCAAGAGACCAAAGAGATTCTCAAGCTATCTTTCAGCCATGACCCACATTATTGACTCAGAGCCATCTTGTCATGGAGAAGCTTCAGGTGAACAAGTATGGAAAGATTCCATGACTGAAGAATACCAATCTATATTAAAAAATGATGTATGGGATGTTGTTCCAAGACCAGAGGGAAAGTCTGTAGTGACTTCCAAGTGGATTTATAAAATCAAGCATGCTGCTAATTGAATCATCGAAAAATACAAAGCAAGATTTTTGGCCAGAGGTTTTTCACAAGTAGAGGGAGTTGACTATGACGAGACTTTTGCACCAGTAGCCCGATACACCTCCATTCGATCTATCATTGCACTAGTTGCTTCCATGGGTTGGAAGCTACATCAGATGGATGTAAAGACAGCTTTTCTCAATGGTGAAATTGAGGAAGAAGTTTATATTGAGCAGCCAGAAGGATTCGTTGTACACAACGAAAGATCTCATCTATGCAGGTTGAAGAAAGCCCTATATGGTCTAAAGCAAGCACCACATGCTTGGTACGAGAAAATGGATGGATTTCTGATGAGATTGGGCTTCAACAAAAGTGTTGTTGATCCAAACTTATATTATCACATTGATGGCAATGAGTGTTTGATTTTGGTCATATATGTGGATGATCTTTTTCTCACTGATTCAGAGAGACTCATTGTTGAGTGCAAATGAGCATTGACTGTTAAATTTGAGATGAAGGACTTGGGCTTGATGCACTACTTTTTGGGACTAGAAGTATGGCAAAGGACAGATGAGATTTTCATAAGTCGAGGAAAATATACTGTGGAGATACTGAAAAAGTTCGGCATGACAAAATGCAAATCCATGCCCACTCCAATGGTAATGGATTTGAAGAAGATCAGTGATGTTGATTCAGGAGAAGTAGATCCACACTTATACCAACAGTTAATTGGATCACTGATGTATCTGGTTAACACCAGACCAAATATTTGTTATGCAATGAATGTGCTTAGCCAGTTTATGAACCAACCGAGACAGACACACTGGATAGCTGCAAAACATGTATTGAGATACTTACAAGGCACAGTTGGTTATGGCCTAAGATATGCCTCCAGTGTAGACTTGACCCTGCAAGGATATGTCGATGCAGATTGGGCAAGAAGCACAGTGGACAGAAAAAGCACCTCCGGTTGTTGCTTCACTTTAGGGTCTGCCATGGTTTCCTGGTGCAATAAGAAACAGAGCTCTGTAGCATTGAGCACCGCAGAGGCAAAGTACATTGCATTGAGTGTAGCAGTCCGTGAAGCAGTGTGGCTTCGCAAACTTCTGACGGACATGTTCGATCATGAGATGGATCCTACTACTATTCATTGTGATAACCAGAGTTGTGTAAAGCTCTCCGAGAACCCTGTATTTCATGACAAATCGAAACACATTGAGATAAAGTATCACTATATCAGAGACATGGTGCAGAGGAAGATAGTACACATGCAATATCTTCCTACTCATGAATAGATCGCAGATATCTTCACCAAACCACTTGCCAAGACAAAGTTCAAGTATTTTCGTGAAAGACTTGGCCTGGTGGAAAATTCCTCCCTCAATGAGAGGGGGTGTTGATAATTGCAGCTACGTGAGACATTCTCCAGCTTACAAATCTGAGAGAAAGCCCCTGAGAGGGGTGTGTGGTTCCTATCTGAGACAGAGCTGGAACGTAGAAATGGCCTCCTCCTTACAGAGAGTTGAGAAGAACTCCAGATGATTCTCCTGTGTAACGCAGTGAGAAAGGAGATCTGCAGAGTTGGATGTGTCTGTGGCTAAGCACAAGGTGAACGTGTGAAATCCCAAACTGTTGGGTGCATCGTCATGAGAACAGAAATGAAGATGATGTATTAGCCTCCTTTGAGCAGAGAGTTGATGAGAAACTCCATATGACTCTCATGTGTAATGCAGTGGGAAAGAAGATCTATTGAGTGGATGTGCCTGTGGATGAGCACAGGTGAACGTGATCCTAGTGGTTGAGCACAAGAAGTGGTTCTTCTGTGTAATGCAGTGAGCCAGAGATATGGACATCCATATGGATGTGCCCCTAGTGGATGAGCACTAGTGGGTGTATGAGATCCCTTGCTATATTGTTCAACAGTCAGACATGCTTGTAACCCTAATTGTAATGTAAAGGGTACAGGTCGACCCCACCTTAATGTAATTGTTAATTAATGTAAAAGATAATTAATCTGGTCAATATTAATTATATTATGAGATAGAGAGTTCGGCCCTGTTGTGCCAATAGACACTTCTGTTGACAGGTTCAATCTAGTATAAGTAAAGATAAATTCCCCATTGAGGAATCATATCTTTCATGTGAGTTTGGAAATTTCAGCAAGTACACCTTCTTGGGAAAAGTGCGCACCTCTCTTGGGCGCTAGTCTTCTAGGGTTTGAGCACCCTCTTGTGTGTTAAGTTTCATTGGTGGTGAAGGTCTTTCTCTTGAAAAATATAGCAAAGGATTTTCACTGTGTTTTCTTTCCTTGTTGAGAAGGGTTTCCCAGGATACTTCTTGTGTTCTTGTGCATGGTGTTTCTTCTTGTGATCTTGGTTGCTGCAACATTATTGGTTATGGTTAAATGCTAAAAATGGAATGAACTTCATACTTAGCCTTGCTTATTGAAAAATCAACAATAGTGACCTAGTCACCCTTGAAGTGTGGGACCTACATCGAGGTGACAATGGGTGTAGGATTCCCAAGTTGTAGCACTTGCTTTGTGTTTGAGTCAGGCTTTGCCCAACCTACAACTTGCGCTATAACAGGGCCAAAGTCGAGTCAATGATAGTTGCTTCAAAAGAAACCAAATTACATTCCAACAAATTTTCTAATGCAATGGCTCAAATAAAAAGAAATTGCCAAATTCATATGAATTTAGATCTGATAGAAATTATATCCAAAACACATATTTAAAGTAATGGCTCAATAAAAAGAATTGCTGGATTTATAAGTATCTGAAAAAATTTACAATGAAGAGCCTTTTTAATTTCGGATTTAAAAACACATTTCCTTTGAGATCTACAAAACATTTGTAGATTTCCAATGGATTGAAATAGATCTACAAATTTGTGTTAAGATCCGCAAAGACTTTACTGAAAAAATTGTAGATTTTCAATGGATTGTAGATCTAGAGTATATTACAATAGATCTAGACACAACTGAAAATAATGACCTTTTCTCAATCAATATTTTATAATTAAAAATCCTTTTTCCTGATTACAAATAACAAAAGAAATACCTCCTTGAAGATGTTCGTTTGTTTGACGAAGAAATCCAAGCTTGAGCTTTGGAGTCATCTGTTTCAATGATCCATTACCATGGCCTTCTCATCACCACAGCTCTGATACTATGTTAATTTCACCAAGCGTCGTCAAACACACAATTTTATTAATCAGGAAAAGAAACTTACACAATAGGTGAGAAGCATAGTGTATATATAACCTCTGTAACCTTACTACAAAGTGCCATGTGTCCTTGACTAATAATGCAAGGATAAGCACTATGACTAGTATATGACTAGTATAATCTATCTTCTAGAATTACTATTTTAGGAAATACCCAAGTTGTAGAATTACTTTATTCTAAGCAAACAGACTTTAGGATTATGAGACTAACAGTGTGCAAGACCCTCATCAAGGATAATGCTCCATCAAGATCCAGATGCAAATATGCAACCCTTCATATATGAAATGAAGATGCCCAAAAGGGAACTGTTCATCAACAAATATGCATCAAAGCAGCAACATGTTGGCTGGCTCCAAAGCCAATATCCTCCAAACGCAGCCTGCTTGGGCACAGTCTTCAAAGTTCAAATTGGACATTCCTCATGCTACACAAGGGGGTAACAACTAGAAAAGGCATTAAGTTGCCTTTTAAGACCCTCGTGAGAGAATGCTAAGAGGACCATATCACCAAGGATCTGAAAAGAAACTTATCAGAAATATCGGGGAAAATATCGTCATGCATAAACTTGGAGCTTAAAAAATAGGAAATATTGAGAGAAATTGGAGATATTTGCAACTATAATTTTATGCATGTCAAACTTGAATACTAGGTCTTCATTTTCTGGATGTATGTAACATATATCTCATGTTTATCATTTTACTTTACTTGAATTCTGAAGGCAAACCTGCACCTCATTTTAAAGTTTATCTGACACAACTCTCAATTTGGCATGATTTATGATTCAATTTTCAAATTTGCTCATCCAAGTTTTAGAAAAATGTTGGCTATGACCCAAAATACATTCAAGCTACTGCTACAAAAAGTAGTGTAAACAAAATTACTACACATTTCATGAGCACAGTTATTGGTCAACTGGTTGTGAAAAGCACCAAACAAGGTATCTCACACGACTTTATAAGATGGAAATCTTGATAAGAATAACCACAGCATTCAAAATCTAGAATGTAAAAGCAAAAAAGCAAGATATAGGTGTTGTATATCTAGTACAAGAAATTAGAAATGCAAGGGACCCAAAATGCATTTAATCTACTCATACAAAAGTAATGTAAACAAAATTAATACTCGTGCTATGAGCACAGTTATTGGTCAACTGATTGTGAAAAGCTCTAAATAAGACTTCTCACACAACTTCATACGATGGAAATCTTGATAAGAATAACTGCAGCATCAAAATATAGAATGTAAAAGAAAAAAAAGAAAGATATAGGTCTATATCTAGTACAAAAAATTAGATATGCAAGGGCTTCAAGCAGTCCAAATTAAAGTTATAACCCCACAATGATTTTCATTTCAGTCAGATACTTACTTTTGGTTGATGTTGCAAAGATTCAATGGACAAATTGGCAGCAATACCATTCACATTAGTGTTCAGCGTGTGAACAGTTTTGAATTTCCCACTTGGAAGAGGTTTCTCATTGGGTTGTGTTCTATTTTCATAGTAAATTCCTTCAGGACGTGCTTCAAGCAATTCCTCCCAATCCAATGTATTAATATGATGAATTGTCAAATCTTCAGGAATTCTCGTTCCTGCATTTCTAGGATCAAGATTGCCTGCCTTATTTACATTATCGAATGGAGGAACTCCATCACCTATCAATCAGAAAACGTTACACCTTATGATTAACTCTGTATATGAAATGGCCTCAAATTATTCAAATTTTGTCAGTTCTTGCATACCATTCAAGTATGATATTTCATTCTCTCAGCAGCACACTTAACTTGTTTGAACTTATGCAGAAATAAAATATGCAATTGAATCACTTCTAGCAAAACTGCTATGAACTCCATTGAAAATGAATAGAGTAAGTTTTGCTAATTTCTTCATCTACACTATAAAGTTTACACTAATTCGAAAAGCATAAACTATTTTTTTTGGATGTTGCTGTGTCAGCAAGAAAAGCAACATTGTCTACTATGGCAAAGATAAAATGTGTTCAAAAATCACATAATGAATAAATCCGACTCCTTTTTGGCTTTATAGTATGTTCACACAAGGCTACAGCCTATAAAGTATGCTAAATTCATACAGATGTTGTGAAGTAATCTTGATAAAGTTAATTCATAGGTAAATCAATATTTTAGGAGATGAATTGAGGCAGTAGAAATCCCCATTATTGGAGGTAATCGTACCAATATATTGACATGGTAAAATTGCAACAACACTTATCTTAGCATGCCAAAACTTACTAAGTATACACTGGACTAGAATTGGTCTCTGAAATAAAGAGAAAGTTACTTCTGAATTAACTTTACCATAAATTTAGCTGTAAGAGCAATATAAGAAGATACTCAAAAACAAATAACAATAGATTTCCCTAATAAATATTGTTGTATGCAATCAGTACATCAAAATTGGGAGACCCTTCCTCACTGATATACTAATTCTGTCCAACAGTAACTCCACAAAATCCACAATGTTAACTAATCAGAAAATCTATTCTCATTTATTATGTGTTAACAAAAGCGTCAATAAACAAAGTTAACAAACATACAGATTTAACTTTAAACATTTAAAAGCACTTACTACTACGAGTTTTGAAGCCGGAAGCTTGCATTAGATGTGTATATACAGAAGCATCATCCCCAGAATCAAGCTCCTCAGAGGATATCCATGAAGCAGGTTTCTCAGAGTAACCTGAACTTGAACTTGAATTCGCTGGTGTCATTGGTAACATAGTGGGCTTACAAATCTGATTTGATAAATGTGAGGTACCTCTTGTATTTGTACCTCCTTGGGGTGATATACTGATTTTGGTATTAACCTGACAATATGACATACACAATTTAGTTTCCCAAAATTTTCGGAAGTTTAGGATTCAGGGATTTGTCAAGTGTTTCCAAAATTCTCAATAAGTACAGAGCATATACGAAATCAAAAATATGATTTAATAGATTGAACTCGGTGTAATACCATTCCAGAATTGCCATCTAGAGTCTTTTCAGAGTTTGGAACTAAATTTAATATTATTTTCCTTTTCTTCTAGAATCCATCATCTGGTGCAACACTTAATGTAAGCTGATTTAAAATTCAGTGCAATATATAAGACACTTTCCTCAAAAAAATAAAAACTAGGATCCATCATAAATCCCACATAGGCAATAGGATCAATGATGTGATTCTTTCTAGATATGGCTCCCTCATGTGATGCATTTAGGAAATGGATCCTGAGAGGACTAGAAGATCCTAGGAGTGGATGTGGATGCAAAACCAATGCAACAGTTCTAGTAGATATTCTCAATAATAAAATATAAACAGATCCATGAGAGGAATAACAAGAACTAACTAATAAATTATATAATTGATTACAAATAATAGCCACCTAAAATATATCAATAGAAACATAAAAATAAATAGATAGACTGAAGATATCAATATCGTTCATTCATTCATAAAATTTGACCTTGGAAGACTAAAGGTTAAAGCAGTATTCAAGCTCAAAGTGCTGAGTTCAATGACAATTACTCATTAGCTTGGCAGTTAAAGTCAAGCTGCATCTTGCTGGGCTGACCAATGTGCTATATGTTATTTGCCAGAAGGAGATATTGCAGCATGCACTGTGAACAGGAGGTTCTAGGAGCCACTCAGATCATTTGGACACATAGCAGAATACTAATGAGGATATTTTCCGGGCTGCATTCATATATCAATGAAAGATATCAATTTTTAAGTCAGAAGTAGCAATTCAAGTCATGACTAGGATGGAAAATTTAGGAAATATACAGACTCGCTGTAATTTGAAGCTAAGGCTGACATGTTGACTCTTCTTTCCTACTTTTAAAGATGCACCTTTTCAGTCAATGGTGTCTTGGTTAGTTGGAAAAGCGGCACTGTTTCACTCCCTCCACCATAGTTCAAATCACACAGACAAGAGTTTTGCCCCCTCATGGTCCGTCTCACCCATGCAAGTGGGCCATCTCATGGAGTTCAGCGGGTCATTTAGACCAACCTCTTTTTCTTTTTTTACATTTCCATAAAAAAATGTAATAAGAGATGTTGCATGATGAACTTGTAAAAGGTCTTAGCCACCTTAGTTCTAAGCATGAGTTATACTCTGGAGTGTTTTTTCACTTGTTTATTATATTTTGCCATTCAGACAATTTATAATTTATGAGTTTTTTCACTCAATCCCTCCAGAGCTAGAGTATATGCCCATGGTTAGTCCTAAGCATGGATCTAAGCCTAGTGTCTAATGTATATTACCATGCTAAACATACTCCTAGAGTCTTATGGAAATGTGCTACGTCCCCCTTAGGATTTTTTAATTTGTTCAGTTAATTAAAAATTTGCCAAAATTCGGCAATTTTTAATTAAAAAATAAATATGTATTAAAAAAGTGGTACTAGGGGACTTAACATGCCATGGGGATGCTCATTTTTGGACCTAGAGCACCAATATTACCTAAGTACCCACTTAGTTGAGGAAAAATAGTGATTTTAATCACTTAAAAAACATTTTTGCTCAAAAAAACCTAAAAAAGTCGAAAAAAAAACAGCAAGGGCAAAAATCAAGGAAACATGTGGGGACATGTTGGAAACAAATAGAACTCCAAAAAGCTATGTGGCAGCTGGGAGAGGATTCTCATTGGTCAAAGCAATAAAGTGGGGCATCTATGCCATTGATTTGAGCATGTGCCAAAAAGGAGGTGCGCCCCTCTTGAGAGGTGGTGCATTCTCATGTGGGCAGCCAACCTCTTGTGAGGTGGCGCACCCCATATCCCCTCAAATCTTATATGTGGCGAGTTGTGGTAGTGTGGGGAGATGTGGCAGCCCACTCCCACACACTTGGCTAATTTATCCTTCCAAGTGGTGCGCCCCTCTTGATCCGAATTATTTCCGGCATGAAATGAGATCGAAGATATAATAAAGAAATGAACAGAGATCTCGCAGAGGTTCAATAATATAACAGAAATGTATCAAAGATGCAACCATAAACACAGATATACAGTAATACACGATTTCTATTAATGAAAGAAATGTACAGAGACTGTAAAAATACAGGGTGAAAGACTCGCTAGAATGGTGGCAGCTTATCTCTGAGAAGAGATGTGATGGCTACTCGCATTCGCAAGAAGATGATTACAATGAGACTCTAAAGGCCTTTTTACAATAAATGGGAATGCCAAAAGTCCTAGACATCCAAAAACCTAACCCTAGGAGATGAAGCGCCAAAAGTCATGTGGGCCCCGTTTGGGTAAGTGAGTACATCAACTTCCCAGGGTCGTAACTTTTGCATACGATCTTCGTTTTAGGCGTGTGATAGCTCGTTGGAAAGGTATCGTCGAGGAGATTCATTTTGGGGGATCAATTATGCCTTCGGCTATCATTGAGAACCTCGATCTCGAGAAACCTTCATTTGGACCCTCAAAATGGCCCCGGAAGTTAAAACCTTCTAAAAATAGTAAATTGCCAAAATTGCCATAAAGTTGTTTTGAGCCAGTTGGAAAAGGTGGGTGGCCACCAATATCCACCTGGATCAATCCTCCCTCCTTAGGAAGCAATGGTCTCCATTGCGTTGAGTTCTTGGGGGAGAAGGAAAAGTGTTTGTTGAATCTGCATCTTGGTGAGTTGCTTGTCTTGTTGGAGACATCGCGCTGCTTGGTTTGTTGAAGGTCGTCACGAACCTGTGGCTGGAAGGGTTGGACCTTTTTAACCAGTCTGGCTACATGAGATGACTGTGTGTAG
>ML841598.1:0-11524 GCA_009831015.1 Picea engelmannii | reverse complement strand
TTATAAATATTGTTGAATCAAAACCCTAGGGGACAAACACACAAGTAGGTCGTTGTCTCATGTCCCATGATAGAAAAACTTTTAGCCATTGAAGAAGAAGAAGAGAGCCTAGCCATAGCTACACTCCTTTTTCTTCTTCCCTTAAGTTGGCCGTACCTTTTGACTTCAAGAGGAAGAGGACGTCCCAGGCCTAGGTTATCTACACCTAGGGCCGTTTTCTTTTAGGGTTTGATGAAAGAGCCTTAGCTTGGCAACACTCTCCCTCTTTAAACCCTCTTGTCTTGATTGTGCTTTTCATTTGAGCTAGTTGTTTGCTGGGAAGGAGGAGAGAGCACGAGGCCTTGCTTTAGCAACACCGAAGTGAGCCTCTCTCCCCTAGGGTTACGATTTTGGAGCCCTGCTTTAGCAACACTTCAAAACTTATCCCTCTAGTCCTTTAAAATCTCTTCTCCTTCAACTTTTGCATTCTTCACCTATGACTCGATTAACCCTAAAGCACTGATCTAAGACCTCCAACGTTGAAGTAGAACTAGATCCAAACACTCTCAAACTCTTTTGAATTGAAACCCTAACTACACTAACTCTAACCTACTAACCCTAAGTTGCTGACGTCACCCTTGGTTATTTCATCTTGGTGCAGCAACGTTTCATCTTGTGAGTAATTGAATGGCAGTTGAAGGCATTAATTGAGTTAAGAAGTGATTTGTCGTATTGAATGTTGTACCATTATAGTATTTATTGGTGAAGTGACATTACTGCTATTGCTATTTTGTAAACATTGACTTCGTCAACATTGACTTTCAAATTGCTTATATTGAATATAAGATAGTCACTGATTTGTATGAGGTATTAACCAAGATTGCACGTATTAGTTTCCTTGTTGTGTTGTCTCAAGCAGGTGCTTTTCTTTTCTTGGGTTATACTCTATTATTGGTTGTTTAGCCAGGACTATCTGATTGGCGGTAATCTGTGAAGGGGGAACTTGTCTTTGTCCTATTAGCCTTTGCCCTTTCAAAACCCCAGGTTACCGGGGACGTCTCCACTGGGCCTAGCCTCCCTAAATAGAAAAAACCTCCCCATTGTGGTGACATTAGGTGGGGAAGGTTCCTGTTTCGCCAGTTTGACCTACTATCCTTTAGCCTCTCTCCCATCTACAAACTGTGCAATAACAGGTAGTACACCATTTACAGGTTACTCAACATACTTGGCAACCCTTGGACCTTCCCAAGACTTCATTCCACACATTTCACTCCACTTAGACTTGACCTCTAGGAGCTCCACTTCCATCTCTATCCATCTCCATCTCATTCCCCCTTGGATCACCAGGATCGCCTCCCTAGAGTTGTTGATGATTGCAGCTACGTGAGACATTCCCCAGCTTACAAACCTAAGAGAAATCCCCTAAGAAGAGTGTGTGGTTCCTATCTGAGACAGATCTAGAACGTAGAGATGGCCTCCTTACAGAGAGTTGAGAAGAACTCCAGATGATTCTCCTGTGTAACGCAATGAGAAAGGAGATCTGCAGAGTTGGACGTTCTTGTGGCTGAGCACAAGGTGAATGTGTGAAATCCCAAAATGTTGGGTGCATCGTCATGAGAACAGAAATGAAGATGATGTATTAGCCTCCTTTGAGCAGAGAGTTGATGAGAAACTCCAGATGACTCTCATGTGTAATGTAGTGGGAAAGAAGATCTGTTGAGTGGACGTGCTTGTGGATGAGCATAGGTGAACGTGGTCCTAATAGCTGAGCAATAGAAGTGGTTCTTCTGTGTAATGCAGTGAGCCAGAGATATGGACATCCATATGGATGTGCCCCTAGTGGATGAGCACTAGTGGGTGTATGAGATCCCTTGCTATATTGTTCAAGAGTCAGACCTGCCTATAACCCTAATTGTAATGTAAAGGGTACAGGTCGACCCCACCTTAATGTAATTGTTAATTAATGTAAAAGATAATTAATCTGGTCAATATTAATTATATTATGAGATAAAGAGGTCGGCCCCGTTGTGCCAATGGACACTTTTGTTGACAGGTTCAGTCTAGTATAAGTAAAGGTAAATTGTCCATTGAGGAATCATATCTTTCATGTGAGTTTGGAAATTTCAGCAAGTACACCTTCTTGAGAAAAGTGCGCACCTCTCTTGGGCGCTAGTCTTCTAGGGTTTGAGCACCCTCTTGTGCGCTACGTTTCATTGGTGGTGAAGGTCTTTCTCTTGAACAATATAGCAAAGGATTTTGGCTGGGTTTTCTTCCCTTGTTGAGAAGGGTTTCCCAGGATACTTCTTGTGTTCTTGTGCATGGTGTTTCTTCTTGTGATCTTGGTTGTTGCAACATTATTGGTTATGGTTAAATGCTAAAAATGGAATGAACTTCATGCTTAACCTTGCTTATTTAAAAATCAACAAGGTATCAGAGCATAGGTCTTGAAAAACCCATTGCACAAACCGTACGGTCGTCTTAGGGTTTCCAGAAATTTCGTACGGCCTACCCTTCTGGGGGTTTTCAGCACTTGGACGTTGGGGCTAAAAAGAGGATAGAAGTGTACGGCCTCCTTTAACGCACCTCCAGCAAGCTTCAGATTGCATTTCCGAGCATTTTGACCTTTTGGCCCTAGGGTTTCGCTAATTTCTGCAAAATTTTCAAAATTAGGGTTTCTCCACTCCTTGAAGGAGCTCTTCAGCTCACCAGTGTTCTCCTATCTTTCAAAGGCTTATTGTTGGCAGTCATAAGTCCAACTAAACCTAAAAGTGCTAGCCTAGCCTAGTTGACAAGGGTTTGTGAAGAATCCAAAAATGAGCAAAATCATAATGGGAGGAAAGCTTGATGATTCAAGCAAACTCAGTTCCAAGAAAACAAGACCTCAAAGAAATGAAGACATCAACATCTCAGCACTCTTAGGTATGGTCCCTACCAATGACAATACTTGGCTAATTGATAGTGGCGCCTCCGGGCACATGACCGGTCTTAGAAATCATCTAACACATTTCATTGAGAAAGAGACACATGTATATGTTCTTGGAGATGATGCCAGATATAATGTAAGAGGAGTTGGAACTTCTACCTTCCAACTAGACTCATATATGCAGCTTAAATTAGAAGAAGTACTATATGTACCCGGAATGAAGAGAAACCTTGTCTCTATTTCTGCTTTGGAAGACAAGGGCTACAAAATTACATTCTCGGAAGGAAGAGTCCCTGCATGGCACAAAGACTCCCATATAAGTTATGCCAAGGTAATTAGCATCCGAGAAAACAGTTTGTACAAATTAACCATCAAACCAGTCTAGGCCCTACTACATGACACTATCACCCTGAGTGAGCTATGGCATAGAAGACTTGCTCACATTCATTATAGAGCTCTCCCAGCTCTAGGGAAAATGGTAACAGGTCTACCAAAAATACAGATTCAGCATAAAGGTGTTTGCAAAGGTTGTGCCCTTGGCAAAAATATTAAAGGATCCTTCTCAAGCAGTGGCAATAGATCCAAGGAAATATTGGACTTGATACATTCTTATGTTTGTGGACCAATGACTATTGCATCTCTAAATGGGTACTTATACTATGTACTCTTCATAGATGATCACTCCCGGAAAACTTGGATTTACTTTCTAAAGAACAAGGATGGAGTCCTTGTAAAATTTCAAGAATTCAAAGCTCGGGTTGAGAACCAGACCGAAAGAAAAATCAAAGTATTAAGATCAGACAATGGTAGAGAATACAGCTCAAAAGAATTCAGCAGTTTTTGTATTGAAGCAAGGATCAAGAGGGAGTTCACAGTTCCTTACAACCCTCAACAAAATGGGGTTGCTGAAAGGAAAAACAGAACTATCATTGAGGCAACCAAAGCAATGATTCATGATCAAAGCCTACCTATGACCCTATGGGATGAAGCATGCATGACAGCAGTGTATGTTCAAAACAGAAGTCCTCATCAGATCCTGAAGAACATTACTCCAGAAGAAGCCTTCACCGGAGTGAAGCCTGAGATTGGACACTTCAGAATATTCGGATGTCCAGGATATTTTCATGTGCCCAAAGAAAAGAGATCCAAGCTAGAACCTTCAGGAAGAAAGGGCACATTTGTAGGATACAGTGAGTCCTCAAAAGCATATCGAATCTACATTCTTGGTCAGAGACAAATAGAAGTCAGCAAAGATGTTACTTTTGAAGAAGAGATAGCCTTCCAAAAGTCCAGAGAAGCTCGGATGGAAATTAATAGTGAGACAATACCTTCTCCCCCTTCAGCAGTTCAGAGGGAGACAGATATTATTCCAGATAATCTAATAGCTCCAGTTGATCCAGTTGTTCCAGCCGATTCAGTTGCTCCAAGCAACATACTCAAAAATATTGCAGTTGGTCATAAAAGGCCTGCTTGGGCTCGACAAACACTACAACAAGCAGAACGGCATAAATCCCCACAAGGAACAACCACATAGAGCAAGAGACCAAAGAGATTCTCAAGCTATCTTTCAGCCATGACCCACATTATTGACTCAGAGCCATCTTGTCATGGAGAAGCTTCAGGTGAACAAGTATGGAAAGATTCCATGACTGAAGAATACCAATCTATATTAAAAAATGATGTATGGGATGTTGTTCCAAGACCAGAGGGAAAGTCTGTAGTGACTTCCAAGTGGATTTATAAAATCAAGCATGCTGCTAATTGAATCATCGAAAAATACAAAGCAAGATTTTTGGCCAGAGGTTTTTCACAAGTAGAGGGAGTTGACTATGACGAGACTTTTGCACCAGTAGCCCGATACACCTCCATTCGATCTATCATTGCACTAGTTGCTTCCATGGGTTGGAAGCTACATCAGATGGATGTAAAGACAGCTTTTCTCAATGGTGAAATTGAGGAAGAAGTTTATATTGAGCAGCCAGAAGGATTCGTTGTACACAACGAAAGATCTCATCTATGCAGGTTGAAGAAAGCCCTATATGGTCTAAAGCAAGCACCACATGCTTGGTACGAGAAAATGGATGGATTTCTGATGAGATTGGGCTTCAACAAAAGTGTTGTTGATCCAAACTTATATTATCACATTGATGGCAATGAGTGTTTGATTTTGGTCATATATGTGGATGATCTTTTTCTCACTGATTCAGAGAGACTCATTGTTGAGTGCAAATGAGCATTGACTGTTAAATTTGAGATGAAGGACTTGGGCTTGATGCACTACTTTTTGGGACTAGAAGTATGGCAAAGGACAGATGAGATTTTCATAAGTCGAGGAAAATATACTGTGGAGATACTGAAAAAGTTCGGCATGACAAAATGCAAATCCATGCCCACTCCAATGGTAATGGATTTGAAGAAGATCAGTGATGTTGATTCAGGAGAAGTAGATCCACACTTATACCAACAGTTAATTGGATCACTGATGTATCTGGTTAACACCAGACCAAATATTTGTTATGCAATGAATGTGCTTAGCCAGTTTATGAACCAACCGAGACAGACACACTGGATAGCTGCAAAACATGTATTGAGATACTTACAAGGCACAGTTGGTTATGGCCTAAGATATGCCTCCAGTGTAGACTTGACCCTGCAAGGATATGTCGATGCAGATTGGGCAAGAAGCACAGTGGACAGAAAAAGCACCTCCGGTTGTTGCTTCACTTTAGGGTCTGCCATGGTTTCCTGGTGCAATAAGAAACAGAGCTCTGTAGCATTGAGCACCGCAGAGGCAAAGTACATTGCATTGAGTGTAGCAGTCCGTGAAGCAGTGTGGCTTCGCAAACTTCTGACGGACATGTTCGATCATGAGATGGATCCTACTACTATTCATTGTGATAACCAGAGTTGTGTAAAGCTCTCCGAGAACCCTGTATTTCATGACAAATCGAAACACATTGAGATAAAGTATCACTATATCAGAGACATGGTGCAGAGGAAGATAGTACACATGCAATATCTTCCTACTCATGAATAGATCGCAGATATCTTCACCAAACCACTTGCCAAGACAAAGTTCAAGTATTTTCGTGAAAGACTTGGCCTGGTGGAAAATTCCTCCCTCAATGAGAGGGGGTGTTGATAATTGCAGCTACGTGAGACATTCTCCAGCTTACAAATCTGAGAGAAAGCCCCTGAGAGGGGTGTGTGGTTCCTATCTGAGACAGAGCTGGAACGTAGAAATGGCCTCCTCCTTACAGAGAGTTGAGAAGAACTCCAGATGATTCTCCTGTGTAACGCAGTGAGAAAGGAGATCTGCAGAGTTGGATGTGTCTGTGGCTAAGCACAAGGTGAACGTGTGAAATCCCAAACTGTTGGGTGCATCGTCATGAGAACAGAAATGAAGATGATGTATTAGCCTCCTTTGAGCAGAGAGTTGATGAGAAACTCCATATGACTCTCATGTGTAATGCAGTGGGAAAGAAGATCTATTGAGTGGATGTGCCTGTGGATGAGCACAGGTGAACGTGATCCTAGTGGTTGAGCACAAGAAGTGGTTCTTCTGTGTAATGCAGTGAGCCAGAGATATGGACATCCATATGGATGTGCCCCTAGTGGATGAGCACTAGTGGGTGTATGAGATCCCTTGCTATATTGTTCAACAGTCAGACATGCTTGTAACCCTAATTGTAATGTAAAGGGTACAGGTCGACCCCACCTTAATGTAATTGTTAATTAATGTAAAAGATAATTAATCTGGTCAATATTAATTATATTATGAGATAGAGAGTTCGGCCCTGTTGTGCCAATAGACACTTCTGTTGACAGGTTCAATCTAGTATAAGTAAAGATAAATTCCCCATTGAGGAATCATATCTTTCATGTGAGTTTGGAAATTTCAGCAAGTACACCTTCTTGGGAAAAGTGCGCACCTCTCTTGGGCGCTAGTCTTCTAGGGTTTGAGCACCCTCTTGTGTGTTAAGTTTCATTGGTGGTGAAGGTCTTTCTCTTGAAAAATATAGCAAAGGATTTTCACTGTGTTTTCTTTCCTTGTTGAGAAGGGTTTCCCAGGATACTTCTTGTGTTCTTGTGCATGGTGTTTCTTCTTGTGATCTTGGTTGCTGCAACATTATTGGTTATGGTTAAATGCTAAAAATGGAATGAACTTCATACTTAGCCTTGCTTATTGAAAAATCAACAATAGTGACCTAGTCACCCTTGAAGTGTGGGACCTACATCGAGGTGACAATGGGTGTAGGATTCCCAAGTTGTAGCACTTGCTTTGTGTTTGA
Source organism: Picea engelmannii (assembly GCA_009831015.1). Classification (NCBI taxonomy): domain Eukaryota; kingdom Viridiplantae; phylum Streptophyta; class Pinopsida; order Pinales; family Pinaceae; genus Picea; species Picea engelmannii. The sequence continues at coordinate 4,330 of ML841598.1, read as the reverse complement.
GTCAGGCTTTGCCCAACCTACAACTTGCGCTATAACAGGGCCAAAGTCGAGTCAATGATAGTTGCTTCAAAAGAAACCAAATTACATTCCAACAAATTTTCTAATGCAATGGCTCAAATAAAAAGAAATTGCCAAATTCATATGAATTTAGATCTGATAGAAATTATATCCAAAACACATATTTAAAGTAATGGCTCAATAAAAAGAATTGCTGGATTTATAAGTATCTGAAAAAATTTACAATGAAGAGCCTTTTTAATTTCGGATTTAAAAACACATTTCCTTTGAGATCTACAAAACATTTGTAGATTTCCAATGGATTGAAATAGATCTACAAATTTGTGTTAAGATCCGCAAAGACTTTACTGAAAAAATTGTAGATTTTCAATGGATTGTAGATCTAGAGTATATTACAATAGATCTAGACACAACTGAAAATAATGACCTTTTCTCAATCAATATTTTATAATTAAAAATCCTTTTTCCTGATTACAAATAACAAAAGAAATACCTCCTTGAAGATGTTCGTTTGTTTGACGAAGAAATCCAAGCTTGAGCTTTGGAGTCATCTGTTTCAATGATCCATTACCATGGCCTTCTCATCACCACAGCTCTGATACTATGTTAATTTCACCAAGCGTCGTCAAACACACAATTTTATTAATCAGGAAAAGAAACTTACACAATAGGTGAGAAGCATAGTGTATATATAACCTCTGTAACCTTACTACAAAGTGCCATGTGTCCTTGACTAATAATGCAAGGATAAGCACTATGACTAGTATATGACTAGTATAATCTATCTTCTAGAATTACTATTTTAGGAAATACCCAAGTTGTAGAATTACTTTATTCTAAGCAAACAGACTTTAGGATTATGAGACTAACAGTGTGCAAGACCCTCATCAAGGATAATGCTCCATCAAGATCCAGATGCAAATATGCAACCCTTCATATATGAAATGAAGATGCCCAAAAGGGAACTGTTCATCAACAAATATGCATCAAAGCAGCAACATGTTGGCTGGCTCCAAAGCCAATATCCTCCAAACGCAGCCTGCTTGGGCACAGTCTTCAAAGTTCAAATTGGACATTCCTCATGCTACACAAGGGGGTAACAACTAGAAAAGGCATTAAGTTGCCTTTTAAGACCCTCGTGAGAGAATGCTAAGAGGACCATATCACCAAGGATCTGAAAAGAAACTTATCAGAAATATCGGGGAAAATATCGTCATGCATAAACTTGGAGCTTAAAAAATAGGAAATATTGAGAGAAATTGGAGATATTTGCAACTATAATTTTATGCATGTCAAACTTGAATACTAGGTCTTCATTTTCTGGATGTATGTAACATATATCTCATGTTTATCATTTTACTTTACTTGAATTCTGAAGGCAAACCTGCACCTCATTTTAAAGTTTATCTGACACAACTCTCAATTTGGCATGATTTATGATTCAATTTTCAAATTTGCTCATCCAAGTTTTAGAAAAATGTTGGCTATGACCCAAAATACATTCAAGCTACTGCTACAAAAAGTAGTGTAAACAAAATTACTACACATTTCATGAGCACAGTTATTGGTCAACTGGTTGTGAAAAGCACCAAACAAGGTATCTCACACGACTTTATAAGATGGAAATCTTGATAAGAATAACCACAGCATTCAAAATCTAGAATGTAAAAGCAAAAAAGCAAGATATAGGTGTTGTATATCTAGTACAAGAAATTAGAAATGCAAGGGACCCAAAATGCATTTAATCTACTCATACAAAAGTAATGTAAACAAAATTAATACTCGTGCTATGAGCACAGTTATTGGTCAACTGATTGTGAAAAGCTCTAAATAAGACTTCTCACACAACTTCATACGATGGAAATCTTGATAAGAATAACTGCAGCATCAAAATATAGAATGTAAAAGAAAAAAAAGAAAGATATAGGTCTATATCTAGTACAAAAAATTAGATATGCAAGGGCTTCAAGCAGTCCAAATTAAAGTTATAACCCCACAATGATTTTCATTTCAGTCAGATACTTACTTTTGGTTGATGTTGCAAAGATTCAATGGACAAATTGGCAGCAATACCATTCACATTAGTGTTCAGCGTGTGAACAGTTTTGAATTTCCCACTTGGAAGAGGTTTCTCATTGGGTTGTGTTCTATTTTCATAGTAAATTCCTTCAGGACGTGCTTCAAGCAATTCCTCCCAATCCAATGTATTAATATGATGAATTGTCAAATCTTCAGGAATTCTCGTTCCTGCATTTCTAGGATCAAGATTGCCTGCCTTATTTACATTATCGAATGGAGGAACTCCATCACCTATCAATCAGAAAACGTTACACCTTATGATTAACTCTGTATATGAAATGGCCTCAAATTATTCAAATTTTGTCAGTTCTTGCATACCATTCAAGTATGATATTTCATTCTCTCAGCAGCACACTTAACTTGTTTGAACTTATGCAGAAATAAAATATGCAATTGAATCACTTCTAGCAAAACTGCTATGAACTCCATTGAAAATGAATAGAGTAAGTTTTGCTAATTTCTTCATCTACACTATAAAGTTTACACTAATTCGAAAAGCATAAACTATTTTTTTTGGATGTTGCTGTGTCAGCAAGAAAAGCAACATTGTCTACTATGGCAAAGATAAAATGTGTTCAAAAATCACATAATGAATAAATCCGACTCCTTTTTGGCTTTATAGTATGTTCACACAAGGCTACAGCCTATAAAGTATGCTAAATTCATACAGATGTTGTGAAGTAATCTTGATAAAGTTAATTCATAGGTAAATCAATATTTTAGGAGATGAATTGAGGCAGTAGAAATCCCCATTATTGGAGGTAATCGTACCAATATATTGACATGGTAAAATTGCAACAACACTTATCTTAGCATGCCAAAACTTACTAAGTATACACTGGACTAGAATTGGTCTCTGAAATAAAGAGAAAGTTACTTCTGAATTAACTTTACCATAAATTTAGCTGTAAGAGCAATATAAGAAGATACTCAAAAACAAATAACAATAGATTTCCCTAATAAATATTGTTGTATGCAATCAGTACATCAAAATTGGGAGACCCTTCCTCACTGATATACTAATTCTGTCCAACAGTAACTCCACAAAATCCACAATGTTAACTAATCAGAAAATCTATTCTCATTTATTATGTGTTAACAAAAGCGTCAATAAACAAAGTTAACAAACATACAGATTTAACTTTAAACATTTAAAAGCACTTACTACTACGAGTTTTGAAGCCGGAAGCTTGCATTAGATGTGTATATACAGAAGCATCATCCCCAGAATCAAGCTCCTCAGAGGATATCCATGAAGCAGGTTTCTCAGAGTAACCTGAACTTGAACTTGAATTCGCTGGTGTCATTGGTAACATAGTGGGCTTACAAATCTGATTTGATAAATGTGAGGTACCTCTTGTATTTGTACCTCCTTGGGGTGATATACTGATTTTGGTATTAACCTGACAATATGACATACACAATTTAGTTTCCCAAAATTTTCGGAAGTTTAGGATTCAGGGATTTGTCAAGTGTTTCCAAAATTCTCAATAAGTACAGAGCATATACGAAATCAAAAATATGATTTAATAGATTGAACTCGGTGTAATACCATTCCAGAATTGCCATCTAGAGTCTTTTCAGAGTTTGGAACTAAATTTAATATTATTTTCCTTTTCTTCTAGAATCCATCATCTGGTGCAACACTTAATGTAAGCTGATTTAAAATTCAGTGCAATATATAAGACACTTTCCTCAAAAAAATAAAAACTAGGATCCATCATAAATCCCACATAGGCAATAGGATCAATGATGTGATTCTTTCTAGATATGGCTCCCTCATGTGATGCATTTAGGAAATGGATCCTGAGAGGACTAGAAGATCCTAGGAGTGGATGTGGATGCAAAACCAATGCAACAGTTCTAGTAGATATTCTCAATAATAAAATATAAACAGATCCATGAGAGGAATAACAAGAACTAACTAATAAATTATATAATTGATTACAAATAATAGCCACCTAAAATATATCAATAGAAACATAAAAATAAATAGATAGACTGAAGATATCAATATCGTTCATTCATTCATAAAATTTGACCTTGGAAGACTAAAGGTTAAAGCAGTATTCAAGCTCAAAGTGCTGAGTTCAATGACAATTACTCATTAGCTTGGCAGTTAAAGTCAAGCTGCATCTTGCTGGGCTGACCAATGTGCTATATGTTATTTGCCAGAAGGAGATATTGCAGCATGCACTGTGAACAGGAGGTTCTAGGAGCCACTCAGATCATT
>ML841597.1:42027-63616 GCA_009831015.1 Picea engelmannii | reverse complement strand
TGCCTCGGTGGATGGACTTGCAAGTGAGGGACACATGGCATGATATGTATATGGTACTTGCCATTTAAAACACATCGGAAAAATTAAGGTATAGCTTGGATGGTTAATTGACCATTAACCTAAATCTCCCCCATTTTAAGTTGTATTGCCTCGTTAGGTAGTAAGTTAGCTTGGTGATTATGGCTCTTTACGACACAAAAAAATGATATTTTTTGGATTTTTGAAGCCTCATGTTGTGCTCGAGTCAGAATTGAGTCAAGTCTATAATCAACATGACATATTTTCTTATGCATAAACTTAATAATTATACTAGAATCCCCCAAAATGATTGAATGTTGAATATGCTTTTCCACCACTAACCTTAGCCCTTGGAGCAACAAATAAGCTTCTACCTAGTTGTTAGATGGCGTTCCCAATCCCAAAGCATAGGAAATTTCAAATTCTCCTCCAGGATTAGTGAGTATGCCCCTACACTTGCCACACCTAACTTTGTACTTAAATATTAAGTATTAAATGTTATTGTATTTAATATGAAAACTAATATGAACAATAATATTCTAGATTATATCATAATGTTGTTACCATGTTGTTAATGGTGCATACAAGACCACAACCATTAACGTGAATCAATAATCCCTACTATATAGACATGATTATTGTCTTCATTTAGATGTCTAGCTATGACAACTCATTACTTTTCATACTATATATCTATATATTTGTTGATCTACATTTGTTGATTAATGTTAGTGTACAAAGACCCATCCTTAGTATTATTCTTTTCCTCTTATGTTTCTTGTATGTTCTATACTTGGTCATTTTTTCCCTTTAAAATGTGGTTTACGGATCGAACAACCATCAAGTCCACAAACTCACAAATATATACTCAGTCACTTTTCTCACCCTGCGATCCCAACACTTAGTCATTTTCTATGTTGTGAGAGTCTTGTTGCGAGAGACCAATCCACTCCTCATCCCACAAATGTCTGTGTCTCGTAACCCACAAACCTGTAACACTAAGAGAGACCCCTTTTATTTCTACATCATGCATAATAAACCACTTATCTTTTCCATGCTTAGCCGATTTCTTGAATGCAGATGTGAGACACCCCTCATTCCATTTTCTTTTTTCCCAAGACCCATAGTCTCGCAATCCCACGTCCTTCAGAATGAATCATCCACTTTTTCAACTCGAAAATCAACATTTCTTATACTTAACTGATTTCATCACCATGGATGCATGAGTCCCTCTTGCTTCTCTTTCGTTCTCCATACCCTGCAGTCTCACATCTCTCAATCCCCCATTCATCATATTGCACTTTCCATTCCTCACTTCACACCTCCATACTTAACCATTTTTAATGTTTCCCAACATCATGTCACCTTTTGCGATGGCATTTAATTCCCACCACCACGTCAACCGCGACTTGTGTGAACCTAATATTGTTATTAAGTGGCATGGATTTTGTAAAAGATTTGTAATAAATTCAAAATCGGACCATGCGAACTAGAAACTTTGAAATAAGAGCTACAGTAGTCGATAATCAAGGCGATACATGGTAAAATAAATAAAGAATTAAAACACCATGTTGTAAAAATATTATATCGACATGAGCGCCACATATTCGTAAAAAAGGAAATCAATGTAAAGACATGTCAAATAAATGGAAATACTTGTATTGTGAAGACACTTTCAACACCCTTGGAAATGAAGGCCACCAATTCCAGTCGTCACAGGCATATAAGTGGTATTTGTCTCTTCTCCCTGGAGAGGAGTTAAACAAGGTCTGGAATTCATACATTGGATTGGACGAGTGTGTACCTGAGGTAACAAAATTCAAAGAACGGGTACTTTAGTGTGCCGATAAGTTTGACACAAAGCGAAGAATCATTCAAATACAAGGGAAGTCACCATTTTCTTTGTCCCCTTTAGTATTCAGGAGGATGTTGTGACTTCTAGACCCAACTATGATTTTTAGGAATGCATAAGTAGATGAGTTTCTCCAAGAACATGGAGGAAGAGTATACCTTCTTGAAAGTTATCTCAATAGCCCAAGAATTGACACCAATTCCACTCATGTTGAGGTAAGTTCTCTGAAGTATCCATATAAATATTTTTCTTGGATTTTCACCAGAATAATTGGACTAGAATCCACAACCTCTGTGCCAAAATAAATTGTGTACATTCTCCACCATGTTATTCATTAAAACACCATGATCGACTAGAATCACATCATCTCAAACGGAATTTCATTTTAGTTGGGGGCCTTGAGAAAAAAATAATTCTACATGACTTCATATTTGATCTTTGTTATTTCTCACTGTCACATATTTGAAGACTTACCTAGAGCAAGAAATGTTGATTTTAAGAAGGAACCAACTTATGTCTAGTACCCAATTTTATGGAGGCATAAATCCCAATGTAATTTTTAGGCGGTCAAAAATGGTTTCATGTCTGCTTTCAAGAAAATGATTCATGGTACTACTGCATCAAGGTTGTCACTAGATGTTGCATCCTTTCTCGTCGAGAAAGGATTTTTTGAAACTTTGGAGGAATTTAGTCTTCTAATATTGTTCAAGTTCCAGGGGAAACCCTTGTTGTTACCATTCCATGTATTTGTTCAACTTTTCGTCACTGAAGTGTGTAGACAGTATAAGTATTGGGCACACTTTTTCAATGAGAAAAGGAAGAAACAATATATTCCATTGATATGGAGGGTTGGAGAGATCGGTGTCAAACATATCTCCCATTTAGATGATTTTTTTGTTCAATTGGATCAAATCATTCTGAAAGAAGCCAAAGACATCAAGGGTTTTGATCCTAAAGATTCATTTTCTACACATATGTCTCTAGTCGGGTATTCTTCATATTTTAGTAACTCAGAACAATTTGAAAAAAGAGGGGGAGATAACTTGAATCTCCCCGAGGCCTCTGTTGAAGAAACCCTAAACTATATTGAATAATTGACAAGCACTAATGAGTGCTACAGGAAAAGGGGTAGAGAGGAAACCAATAAGAACCCTAATTCACCCAATATATCCCAAAAAAGTGCTTCAACAAAAACTAAACCTCGAAGTAGTGGTTTGGAACAAAGAAGGACATCCGCTAGAAATTCAGACGACGGTGGGGACAAGGACCCTACTAATAAAATAATGGACAAATCTCATATTGTACATACTTCCATAACAAGAAAAAGAGAAACTCAAAAAGGGGGACATGACGTACCTGGAATTGAAGAAAGTCCCAAAGTCATGGAAGTAGATGATGTAAGAGAGGAACCTAGTTGGTTGGGGCGGAGATTGATGGAAACCAGGGTGATTGTTATGGAATTGGCTTCCCAAGAGCCATAAATCTTTGAAGAAGAGTTTGTTACACTACCACGTGGTTTACCACAAAAGTTCTAAAAAACTATTAATTAAAAAAGTAAACATGAAAAGTAAAAAAGTTGTTGAGAAATGGAAGTCAAAAATCAATTTTCATGGGGTTCCACCCTCGAAAATCGTGTAATTTCATGATGCAACCGAAGAAGCATTGAAGGAGTCCATTTTTTACATAGAATTAGAAAATTTGTTTTTAAAAGAGAGAATTAAGGAATTAGAGATAGATATGATTCCAAGACCTTTGTTTGTCAAGCATATCACTGCTATTCAGCCAATACTTACTCTTGATGATGTCTCATATACTTCCAAATTAAATGGTTCATCTAGTTTACTGATGGTTGTAAGGAAGTGCGTTGGAGACATTTTCAAGAAAACAATATACTTAATCCTTGAAATTTGGGAATTAGCACAGAGCTCAACTAGTTTCTCAATAAGGATTTTATATCAACAAAATTGTCTACTTTTTTTTTGTCACGTTTATATTTGACAATGGTATACAATGTTGCATATAAGAGCGGATACTTAAGAGAGATAAAATAAAATTAAAAACAAACAAACAAACAAAAACAAAAATGGATGGAAAACTAAACCATAACTACAGTAAAATTCAAAGTAAATAACACTATTGTTGCTATGTATAAAAAATAACATAGTCCTCATGGGTGTGTGGGTTGTTGCAAATAGAGAAAGCGTTACTTCTAATTCATTTTGCTCTCCTTTTTCTAAATGCAAGTGTGCTACTAAAAATGGACTTTGGATGGATACATGCTCATTGTATGTACATCTCTCTCTCTATGTGTGTGTGTGTGTGTGTGTGTGTACATGTTTAGTCATTTGACTTCTTTCTCTTCTACTGCCACTAAGTGGAAAAAACTACAGTTCAGTTACTTCTATTCTTTTTGAAAACAACCATTCTATCCAAAATTAATTACAAAATTGAATGTACAATCCATATAACTATGACCAATGTTACTCCCTACATACTACATCCTTAAATGATCAGAAATTTAAAGGCAGAATTCCATTGCTTATGTCTCTACTCCATCATGGAATTGGTAGAGACCGAAGGCACCTATAGGAAACGTTAAATCTTCCTTGGAGATCTCGTCATATTTCTGGTTGAGTTCATGTAGAATATGGCTAAAAGAGAGCCACTCAAAGGATTGAAAGGTCAATTTGATATCCCACAACAAAGGTTCAAGTCTAACATCTTGGGCTATAATATTCTAACGCACCCAATCAATGACCAACTTCAAATCTCCCAAGACCTGGAATTTTTTCACATCTTTCTTTATTGCAGTCTCCAATAGCATCTAGAGTGTAATGAACTCCACCTTGTTATTTGTTCCAGTACATGGCACATAACAGATATGTGAGTAGTGATTTTGATTCATGAATAGAACCACGCCTACATCGCACACATGGGGGTGTCCTTGGCATGCACCATCAAAGAAACCCCATGGGATTTCATAACTGAGCTCAGGCATCACCGGGACCATTGGATTTTTAGACTTTATCTCCGATTTGAATATTTCTACTTGATTCAAAGTTATGCCTACAGTGATTTCAGGGGGGGTATCTTTCTCATTGAAAATGCTCATGTTGTGGGCCCACCAAAGATTAGTCACCAGGAAGCTCGAAAAACTTCTATATTGATTTACAATTTTGTCTAACATCCAACTTTTACAACAGTCTTCTAGGGTAACCTTCTCCCATATTGATTTTAGCCTAAGCTTGTTTTGGATGAGCTACATGACCTGAACTGCATATGGGAAATCAATAAAATGTGTGAGACATTTTCTTCATGTGACTTGCATAAGAAGCATCTGTTGGGCCCACACCATCCACATTTCAATCCATTTTCCCAAGTGAGGAATTTGTTGTTTAGTTCCAGTCATAGATTGATTTTTCATTTAAGAGGGGCATTTAGTTTCCATAGAGGTTACCACCACCATTTTTTGGTTCCAGAAAACAAGGCTTTGCATATGGAGGATTAACCTAGTTTGGTGGTGAGGGAGATTATTTTGGGGTTTTTGGACCAGAACAGTGAGTTATGTTCTTCTTCATTAAGGACAGTGAAATTAGAGACAAGGTGTTGGATTAAGAGATTTCATTCGTTGGTGCAATTTCCTTCCAACCTAAGGGAAATTGCAGTCTTCCATCCAGATCTATCATGTGGTTGTAGATCACTTGCCTTAGCGTCATGGATGGTATAGATGTGTTGGGTCGTTAGATCTTGTGTGAGAGACTCGGAGCATATGAATTTGTTTATGGCCCCTAGCCAAGGGTCTTCTCTGATTCATACCTATTGTCCATTGCCAATTTTCCACACTGTCCATTCCCCCACTGGAGGGAATGCATAAACTAAGGCCTTCCATACTATGGATGTCTTTTTTTGGGATGGAAAAACCATTCAACAATCGTTTCTGACCCCTAGCCAAGGGTCTTCTCCGATTTGGACCTGTTGTCCATTGCCAATTTTACACACTGTCCATTCCCCCACCGGAGGGAATCCAGAAACTAAGGCCTTCCATACTATGGAGGCCTTTAGAAGATTTTCTAGGCTGGAGAAACCATTCAACAATTGTCAAACACACACACACACACACACACACACACACACACACACACACACACACACACACACACACACACAACTCTTGTCTCATGTGTGTGTGTGTGTGTGTGTGTGTGGTATATGCAAGAACACTCTCCCTACCTATAAACTCTCCAAAACCCATCATGATATTATGTTCAAAAGCCTCAATCTTGTCCATAATAAAAAAGAGAAATGAAAAAAATAGTATTAACATAAGAAATGGTAGATTTAAGCCTACCTTACATACAAACCCAACCACTTATGCAAACCATTCATCCCGACTACATATATATTTTGAGCATAATTTCATAACGAGTTTTGGAGAGTTTATGGGCAAGGAGGGCATTGTTGTATATATCGTCATGAAATTTTGCTAAAAAGCCTCAATCTTGTCCATAATAAAAAAGAGAAATGAAAAAAATAAGATTAACATAAGAAATGGTAGATTTAAACTTGGCTTACATACAAACCCACAACCACTAATGCAAACCATTCATCCCTACTACATATATACATGTGGATGTTGTCTTGGTTCAAATGCCTAGTTGTGACGACTCATTGCTTTGCATACTCGATATACATGTTGCTTGATTTTTCTGTTGTTGAAATTAGACTTTTGTTCAACGATGTTGCAAAGAAGAGGGGAAATTTAAAAGAAAGAAATTAACAAACAAAAACAAAAAAAAGATGGAAAACTAAACCATTATCACAGTTAAAATCAGGCCAAATAACATTGTTGCTATTTTGTATAGGAAATTGCATTGTCTTTGTCGACATGTTGGTTGTTGATTATAGGAAAGTGCTACTTTCAATTAGTTTTTCGCTCTTGCTTTTTGGATGCAAGTGTAATACAAAAAACAAAGCTTGGATGGATGCATGCCCACTGCATGTATACCATCTCTATATAGTTTTCCTTGTATGAGTGGCTTGTGGAAAAACACCATTTTTATCCATAAACTCTCCAATATCCATATAATGTACCTTCATTCTTCATATCAAAAGTAGGGTCTATTGGTATAACATTTCATCGATGGCAACAATATGTAAGTCAAAATACAACATACTAAGATGATTTACAACATATAAATCCTTGTTCTTAATTACTATGATAAAGTTTTGCATTATACCAGTCAACATAAGGTCAAGATTTCCATCTTTAAATGAAAGGTCTAGACAATAATTTCTCTAGAAAACAAAATCAAGTTGAAGATCTTGATTAATTAGAATTAGAACTTCACAAATTGCCTCATAATACCTTTTCAACACAGTGACACTTAAGCCTAGATAGCATAACCAAATTACAACAAGCATAAGCATATGATTCACATAATAATTGTATTTCATAAGTTCATAATCATCTCAACTCATCAATTCCCTACAATCTCTTGGATGGGGGTCTCGTTATCTCCAAATGAGACAATGAATCCAACATATTGGTCACTTCACCTGAGCATCCATAATAACAAGGATGAATCCATATATTCAACAAGGGATAAATATTTATTATTTATTATTCATGATATGGTATGAGATACAATGATATGCATATAAATACACGTAGGGATGATAAGTCAAATCCTTGGCAAAGGTCATGACTTATCATTATTACATTATAATGACTATATCACATAATAATTGTTCCATAGATATTATTACATGATAATAAATGTAATATACTTTAGGTATATTACAATTCTCCCCACCTTAAAAATGCTTTGTCCTCAAAGCATAGGGAATGATACAATTTTCTGATAGAATGAACAATATTTTGTAACTGTCATAGATTAGATAAAGTTGAAGACATGAGGCGATATGACTTTTGAAGCCTTGAACAATATTGACACATCGAAAAAGAATCAATCTATCCAAGGTGGATTCTTTTTGGAACTCTCTGATGATAAGATTCTAGATATGATCTTCTTTGTTGTTGACTTTTATTTATTCACACTCGTGATCAATATTTGTTTTCATTTAACTATCCATAAGATTCTTCCCTTGTTTTTATTTTTCTCATTTTCCTTAGTCTTTTTGTCCTTTGTCGAATTTTCCCAACACTTAGCCAAATTCAAGTAATGCGGGGGTAAAACAAGTCTCGGACCCACACACCTTTAGGTCCATAGGTCTGAAGTCTGTAATCACGCGTACTACAATATGCACATTTGTTAACCTTTTTTTTTTAGTATCTAGATCCTCATACCTACCAACCTGCATTCATGTATTCTCCAAAATACACCCTCTACCTCAACGACCCACAGAACGACCATCTCCCATACTTAGTCACATTTCTTGTTTTGGTGTGGGCCTCCTTACCTTTCTCCATACCTTCAATTCCGCAGGTCCGCAGTCCCGCATACTACACTTTGCACTTCCCAACCCTCATATTAAACTTCCATACTTACCATTTTTCATTCGCCATGACATCACATCACCACTTCCCATCACATTTATTTCCCCTCCACATTAGTTGCCACTTGTGTAAGCATAATATCATTATTAAATTCACCAAACACCTGTAAACCTTGCAATAAATTCAAATCTCCTCATGTAAGCCGACAACATTAAAGCAAGATTTACATTGATTGAATTATCAAGACAATATGTGGTGAAATTAAGTAAAAATAATATGCCAAATTGTAAATATCGACAGTAGTGCCACCTATTGCTAAAGCCAAAAGCAGAGAAAAGAATGTAGAGTAAGAAAAAGGAGTTGTATTACGGAGACACTCTAAACACACTTGGGCGTGAGAATCAAGAGTTTTGATTGTCGAGAGCATACAACTATTACAATGCTCTTTCTCCGGCCGAGAAAAAGACGAACTTAATTTGGACCTCTAGAATAACATTAGTTGGTTGCGTTCCAAAAGTAACAGATTTCAAAGAACGTGTTGAATGGTGTGCATATAAGTTCAACTCTGAAAAAAGAATAATTCAACTTCAAGGACATCAACCCATTTCTTTAGCTCCTTTAGTATTTTCCAGAATGTCACAACTTCCTACATCCACCTTGCGGTTTAAAAATGAACAGGAAAATGAATTCCTGAAACAACATAGAGGAGGAGAAAAGTTTCTAAGTAATTACTTGGTTCACCTAGGCAGTAACCCTGGTATTTCTAGGATTGAGGTAACTTTGCTAAAATACCAATACAGAGAGTTTGCATGGTTGTTTATTCGTATCATTGGTCTTGAATCTACTACATCTGTACCAAGAAACATTATATATGTCCTGCATTTTTCTTTGCATGAGAAAGCCATTATAGACTCGGGCCACCTTATTTCAAGTGAAGTTTCTTTCCAACTAGGTAATTTAAAAAAGACTTGAAAATTCTCTATGACCTCTTACCTCATCTTTTCCATTACTTGTGGTCATGAATTTGAAGACTTTTTTAGGGCAAGGAATATTGATTTCAATATGGAACCAATTTACACATGGTATTTGGCCCTGTATAGACACAAAGCTCAATATAACTTTTATCCGGTTCACAATAATTTCATTTTAGAGTTCAAAAAGTTGATTTTTGTCCCTAGTACGTCAAGATTATCTCTTGAAGTTGCCACCTCTCTCTCCGGAAAATGCGTTTTTGAGACTTTTGAGGAATTTGTTGTTATCAGGTTGTTTAGGGGTGAAGAAAGCCCTTTTCTTCTCCCATTTTATGTATCAAACAAAATTTTTGCTAAGGAAATGTACATATAGTATAAAACATGGGCCCATTTATTCAATGAGAGGAGAAAAAAACAGTTCATAGTCCTGCCATGGAAAATTAGAGAATTCATTGTAAAGAAAATAACCCACCTCGATGAACTTGCAGACCATTTTGACCAACTTGGCTTAAAGGAAGCCGAATTTGTTAAAGGTTTTGACTCGGATAACAAGTTCACTGCACATGTGAAATTAATTGGCTATTCTTCGTATTTCACTAAAATTGAACAATTTCAAGAAGGGGTCAGAGATAATTTGGATATCTCTGAAATTGCAGTAGATCAAGTTTCGAATGACATGGAAGAATTGATTAGTACCAATGAAGGTTACCAATAGAATGGAAAAGAAGTAGTATACAAAAACCCTAATTCACCAACTACTTCTTAGATGAGTACTCCATCAAGAACAAAATATAGGACCAGTGGTATTGAAACGAGAAAAGCATCAGTCGGAGGTTCAGATGATGGTGGTGATAAGAACCCACAAAGGAAAAATCTTGAAAAATCCCATACTATGTATACCTCTATTAAAAGAAAAAGAAATACACCAATAATAGGGTTGAGCATACCTGAAACCCAAGAAATTCCATGAGCAATGGATGTTAATAAACTCATTGAAGAACCTAGTTGGTTTGCACAAAGACTATTAGAAACTAGGGAATCATTGAAGCCCTAATTACCAAGGAACCAAAAATTTTCGAGGAAGAATATGTTACCTTGCACCATGCGACCTACAATCAAGTATCCCAAAATTTGTTACTAGAAAAAGTTAATACAAGAAACAAAAAGTCATTAGAAAAGTGGAAATCGATAATTGACTTTGATGGAGTTGCATCGTCGAAATTGCACAATTCCATGGTGTAATCGGAGACGCTTTGAAGCAGATTGTTGATACTATGGAAAGGAAAAATTTAGAATTGAAACAAAAGATAAATTAATTAGAAGCAACCTTAATGCCAGGAACTTTATTTCTAGAGCCCCTTCATACAATTAAACCAACACTTGTTGATCCGGAATGATCTGAAATGCTCACAGTGGTCTAAGAGGATCTGGAATGCTCACAGGGGTCCCAAGGGAGCCATAGATGATCGAATCTCAACAATCTCAAATCGTCTTGAAAATGACATCATTGCGTAGAGCTTGTCATCAACTTTCCAATGACGCAAACAACAAGTCAAATAGAGTTCATATGAAAAAGTTATGGGAAGTCAAAGTTCAGGTCAAAGTCAAAAGTCAAAGAGGCAAAAAGGACACATGTCATGTGTGTACAATGACACGTGGCATGACCGTAAAGGTGACGTGGCCACACCCCCAAGGTTCCATGTGGATGTGGATTGATCATACAACTAATTGTACAACACGGGTCATTCAATCATAGGTTGACAAGTGGCATTTGAGTGGTCCAATGGTTTTTTGACATGTGGCACATGTTAACCAATAAGAAGTTGCCACGTGGAAACCCCTCATTGGCCAGTAACGATTAATGTGTTGTAAAATTATTATGGAGTCCAAGGGAATCGACCCCATAACCTCCATAACTCTCCATGCCTTAACAAAACTCCCACAACCAACATACCATAACATATGACTTATCAACTATATGGCATATATTATATTCAACATTATGTTAAGATTCATATGGGGAAAAGGGGGCTGAGTGATAGCCCCCAACCCCTGGTCTTAATATATCATATATTATATTATATTTAACATTATGTTTATATTATATTTAACATTATGTTAAGATTCATATGGGAAAAAAGGGGTTGAGGGATAGCCCCCAACCCCTAGTCATAATATATAWTCACACAACCTAAACCTTAAGTCTGCGAGGCTATCACAAATTTCGGAGATAAAATTTTTCTTAAACTATATATATATATATAACCCACTACTAAATGCATGGGAGTTTGGAGTTTGTTAWAYAATTATTAWAWATTAYATATAMYATATATATRACCAYGACTTAAACAAAAAAACRTGGAATTGRACCCARAAKCTCCAMTAGAATAGCATGAGGTTCTAACCAATTAACCAACRCCCCAAACTTAGTAGAGATTCCGCTTAATTTAATAAATAAGTTGCTAACGCTTTTGGAGGTGGTTTTGGAGGTCACCCTATATATTGGGCACACATCCATMTACAYAGATTTTGAGGTGCATGGATCCTGAGATAGAGCACAKATATCAAGATGGTACAGACTGTACGGAAGCACGTGCAAGTACAACTTAATTTTGTGTTGCACCATAAAGAGTGCCAAAWGATACCTTAACRAAATTTCAAGTGTTTTATATCAAAATTTAACRATTTTTTGCAAGGACAACGAATATGAGGTTTGTTTTTKTTATTTGAGKTCATTTGTAATTTTTTCTCAATTTTCCATTTATGAGTMTTTAATGCATTGTTTTGCGTSTTGGAAGGCGTAAAATTGAGTCRGTTTGGAAATTGGTCRACTTTATAGTCAAAAGTTTCAGAATTTTGCAAGGATTTCAATGGTGAAGTTATTTTCTTGTTGTGAGTGATGGAATTTAATAACATCCATTAAATTGGCATATGTGAGTCATTTTACGCRTGTTTTTGGTATTTAATCTTCAGTTTTTATGAGTTTTGGGTAAAAAGCATATTCATCAAAATTTTGCAATCACCTCAAAAGATCCTAGAAATYATACGGAAACAAGTTGGATAKTGCATGTATATATTTTCAGCAATAAGTGGTGTTTAAATATTTTCAGATCAAGTTGGTATCAGAKCTAGGTTTGACGTGTTTTCAAGCTGTTGATGTGATGAGATATGAAGCTCAAGTTGGTGAAGATATTGAAGGATCTTTTCAAGGAAGCAAGATGAGTAAGGTTCTTATGAAACTGAGATTGGAAAATAACATTAATCGACAAATCCAAAGAGAGAATTATGAGCTAAGAATGTAGACACAAGCTCTTGAGGAAGAGAAGCAGAGGATGGAAGATTGACTGTTATGTCATGAATATTTCCACATAAGTATTTATCATGAACTAGAGAGAAAGTTGTAGATGGCACCATCAATCAGTAAAGTTGGACAAACATAGAATAAGATAGTCTCTCTTGCACTATCTTCTTCCAAGAACATGATTGAGAAATAAGACTCTTCATATTCCCATCAAGATGGAGAGTGCTCGAGGGTGGTTGAAGCAAAGAGAACCTCATACGAAGAAGTCCTACATAAGTAATTGGCCTTATCTTCCAGTCCAGAGAAGAGCAACATGTGCAAGGCATCTTCAGGGAAAGATGTGCATGCTACAGGAGAAGGAATGAAAACTTTTCCCACTGGCAAATGATATAGTTATCCATGTACTTCCAATGGAAATAATAGCCATGGTGTGAAGGAGTATCCAAGAAGACAGTATGTGCCAGTAAATCCCTCCATGCAGAAGGAGGCAGATCATTTCTTAAGTTAGAGGAAAATGAGGAATGATAAGAATTGATTGTGGAACAAAACACTCTGCTCTTATTGTGGTAAGAGTGAACACCAGATTGAGAAGTGCTTGACACTTTACCCGAACTTATGTCTGAAGCAGAACCTAAAGGATGAGAAGACACTTGCGAGAAGACAAGCAACAACAACTCGAGATGAAGTTAATGGTCTTACTGAAAGGATTGGGAAAGAATACTTCCTGATGGTTGGTCTTGGAAAAGTGGTATATGAAGACATCAAAGAAGGGTTCATGGACAGTGGCTCATCTCGCCACATGACTGGGATGAGATCATTATTTTTTACTTTCTCAGAATCTGACACGGATTTCTTTGTGGGATCCTGAGCCAGTACCATACAAGCGATAAGGGAGTATGGATATGCAAGATTCCAACTCGAGTCAAGAGGATTTTTGGGAATCGAAAATATGTTGTATGTCCCAGACTTAAAGGTAAACCTACTCTTAGTTGCATCATTTGAATATGATGGTTGTATAGTCACATTCCAGAATGGCCGAGTACTTGAGTATTCAAGGGAAGCTACTCCAGACACAACAATAGTGCTTGGTATCCTCAAGGAGAGGTTATACAGGTTACTGGGAAGATTGATAGTTTGGTCCAATGGTTACTTGGACTCGACATCATATTCTGCATCAGATTCAATGTCAGATTCAACATCGGCATCAGAGGCATTGTCAAAGGTCGAAAGTTGTGAGACTCCTCCCAGTACACTGGGGAGAATGAGTCCATAAGTAAACCATCTCAAAAATTTGTAAATATGTATATTTGTAAATATAATATGCATATATGTAAATCTCCTGAAGTCTATTAGAAGGCTTGTAAGTCAATCATTGTAAATTATAAGAGTGAGAGGGACTCTGTAAATTTCGATATTGCCACCTTGTATGAGTGAGAGGAATTTTGTAAAGAGAGTTTCTATGATTCCACCTTATATGTTGTAAAGAGTGAGAGTAATCTCATTAGAGATTTCTATATAGTTTCCTTTACACTTTGTTATAGAGTGAGAGGAATCTCGTTAAAGAGATTTCTGGATAGCCGCCTATAATATTGTTTTACAGTGAGAGGAATTCCGTTATGAATATTTCAAAGCCTCTAGATAACAATATGGACAATTGTATTGTAATGTAATAAGTTAAGGGGCTACATATGGATCAAACTGTCTTATTCAACATTCTTGATCCTGAAGAACTGAAAGCGAAGGAACAGAAGGATGCAAACAGTTGGAACATGTATTTCAGGAGCAAAAAGAGCATCAAAGTAATGCAAAACTTTCTAGATCTGGTAAAGGGGAAATAATCCTCTTTTAAAGAGGCACATAAAGGTGCATGCTATAAGCATATTTAAATAATATTCCATGTTTGTATGGATGTATACCTTGAATAGAAGTAATCAAGGCAGGTACAAATGATAATAGTACAAGCATAAAAAGTTTTCAAGGCAGAAGCGACAATGGATAGAATATTCATTCATGGACTTCTACAGATACATCAAGTAGAACAAAGAGTCCAAATGGGCAAGGCATAGATCAGAATTCGACTTGGTTTCAAATTGATTGAGATAGACTATCTTCCATAGAAGGAGATGGGAGTGGATGTTGAAAATACAGATACATGTATAACAAGGATTCAATGAACAAGACTTTTAATGTTGTTAGGGAATCTATAAGCCAGAACTGAAGCTATATATATATATATATATATATATATATATATATATATATATATATATATGGATGTTGAAAATACAGATACATGTATAACAAAGATTCAATGAACAAGACTTTTAATGTTGTTAGGGAATCTATAAGTCAGAACCGAAGCTATATATATATTAGCTATAGAGCCAAAGGCCAGAGTCAGAGCTATATTCCAGAGAAGCAGACGAAAGCGCACTAATCTAGTACATAAGATCGAATACCCTAGATGAAGACTTAATTCCAAAAGAATCAACAAGATGGAAGAGGGAAGAGGTCCAAAATTTCTTCAGTGGGAAGGTGTGTTCTAGGAAGATCCAGAACACTCACAGAGGTCCAGGAGGATCTGGAACACTCACAAAGGTTCCAGGGGATCCATAAATGCTCAAAATTTGACCATCTAAAATTGTCTTGAAAATGTCATCATCACGTAGAGCTCATCATCATCTTTCCAACGGTGCAAACGACAAGTCAAACAGAGTTCGTATGCAAAAGTTATGGGCAGTCAAAGTTAAAAGTCAAAGGGGTAAAAAGGACATGTGTCATGTCCATTTAATGACACGTGGCACAAACGTATAAGTGACGTGGAAACACCCCAAGTATCCACGTGGACTAATTGTATAGTTGGATGGACAACACAGGTGGTTCAATCACGGGTTGACAAGTGGCATATGAGTGGTCCAATGGTTTGTTGACATGTGGCACAGGTTAACTAATAAGAGGCTGCCATGTGGCAACCCATCATTGGTCAATAATGGTTAAAGTGTTGTAAAATTATTATGGAGTCAAGGGGAATCAACCTCATAACCTCCATAACTCTCCACGCCTTAACAAAACTCCCACAACCAACATGCCATAACATATGACTTACCAACTATATGGCATATATTATATTTAACATTATGTTAAGATTTGTATGGGGAAAAGGGAGCTGGGAGCTAGCCCCTAGCCCTTGGTCTTAATATATATTCACATGACCTGAACCTTAAGTCCGTGAGGCTATCACAAATTCTGGCGGGAAATTTTTTTTTAAACTATATATATATATATATATATATATATATATATATATATAACCTAAGTCTACTAAATGTCTAGAGTTTAGAGTTTGTTATATAATTGTTATTATTATTATTATATATATATAACCACCATTTATTAAAACAAACAAACATATTCATTTATATGCCATCCACAGGAATTGGACCCATAACCTCTGCTACAATAGCGGTAGGTTCTAACCACTAAATTAATGCCCCAAACTTAATGGAGATTCCACTTAATTTAGTAAATAAGTTGCCAATTATTTTGGAGGTTGCCCTATATATTGGGACTGCATCCCAATGTAATGTACACACATACCTATGCACATATTTAGAGGTGCATGAATCTCGAGATAGGGAATGGATCTCGAGATGGTACAGACTGTATAGAAGTACGTCCAAGTATAACTTAATTTTTTGTTGCATCGTAAAGCGTGTCGAATGGTACCTTGACGGAATTTCAAGTGGTTTATATCAAAATTGAAAGATTTTTCACAAGGATCGTGAATATGAGGTCGATTTTGTGATTTGAGGTCATTTGCAAAACTTTTTACTCAATTTTCCATTTAGGAGTATTTAATGCATTGTTTTGCATGTTGAAAGACGTAAAATTGAGCCAGTTTGAAAATTGGTCGACTTTATAGTCAAAAGTTTCAGAATTTCGCAAGTATTTCATGATGAAGTTATTTTATTGTTATGAGTGATGGAATTTAAGAGCATCCATTAAATTTGCATATGTGAGTCATGTTACATGTGTTTTTGGTATTTAATCTTTGGTTTTTATGAGTTTTGGGTAAAAAATACGTTCATCAAAATTTTGCAATCACCTTTATAGATCCTAGAAATTATACGGAAACAAGTCAAATACTGCATGTATATATTTTCAGCAATAAGTGGTGTCTAAATATTTTCAGATCACTTGTGTTAGAAAACATTCCAAAAATCAGTAGTGAATGAAAAGGTTCATCAAGTTTATTGCAAGCAATAAGAAAGTATGTTGGGGATGCAATACAAAAACAAATAGACCTAGTTCAAGAAATTTGAGATCTTGCTAAAAGTACTGCCAATTTTTCATCAAGAATTACAAATTTCAAGGAATATCTGTATAAAGATCTTGATAATGATGAAGGATATTACAAGGATCTTGTGAGTACATTCTCGACCAAAGTTTCGAGCTTAAGCAAAGCCCACAGAAAAGAACAAAGACTTCCTTCGACTACTCGAATGAAACAGATCAATGCATGTTGGTTGAGGAGAATAAACAATTTGAGAGAAATGATAAGTCAGTTAGATGTTTTAAAAGAGAAAATAGGTGATTTATTCCTTAAACTTGTTGATCTTACAAAAGAACTGGATGGTCCTTGTCTATTAATGGATACAATGCTCTTATCAAAGGAAACATTAGTAGAACAACTTAATGCATTAAAGTTAGCCTGGGCAAATGAATTTACTGAAACAATGGAGTTTTCTGAAAAAGAAGTTGAAAGATGGTTAGTTCGATATATTAATAGAAATGATGAAGTGGATGACACGTTGCACCAATCAAGTATGGACATGAGACAATTTGAGAATGAATTATTTGAGATCAAAATTAGGCATGAGATCATTGTCGCTCCCCTGAGGGGATATATTGAGGGGTGGTTAAGAAAATCATTAATCAAAATCACCAAGCCAAAAAATCAAGAAACAGTTGCAGCTTATGCCACCTCAGTGACAACAAGCATCTACAAAAGAGGCACCTCCAAGAAGTTAAAGGGTTAAAAAACTTAACATCACAGTGAGTCAAGTAGCAACTTTGTTCCTCCCTTTTAGTTTATTTTTCTTCCACAATCATTTGTCATATTGCCTTCTATTTCTCAGTTCTATGTGAAAATTGGGTTGATCATTGATTGTCTTCCTCTTATCTTCCAGGTCTTTTCATTTCATGGTCCGCGGGAGCCTTATCCCAGTCTTCTTTGAAGGGAAAACACAAAAAATTACTTTAAAGACATTTACTTTGTATTTAAGGACTTATATTATTTTTTAGACTCCCGGAGAACTATATTGGGATATTACACTACTATATTCTCAGAGACTTTCATTTAAAGCTTGAGATTTCAAATGCGTACCCATCATAATCTTTTTGGTATTTAATGAAATGAGCATTTAAATTTCTCTGCCATATGCGATCCATATTTCTTGTCTTGTTTATGTGGATATTGTTTACTATATTGATGAATGTTGTGATGGAAATGTTATCCTTTTATTTGTCATACTCGTTTGGTTTATGAATTATGTAACATATTGTATATAATCTCTTTGGAAGATACATGGTCCCAATCTCAGGTATTGCTTTGGATGTGAATATTTGTTTTCAATAAGCCTGGTCCTTTTCAGGTTTTGTTTATATTTCTATATATAATTTTAAAAGAAAAAGAGGAGTACCACCATAGGGGGATTCATATCCTCGTGACATTGACCTTAAGACCGTAAAACAGTCTTTTAGGTCAACAAATTTGAGACACATAGATCTTTGGATGCTTTGATATGTAAGTACACCATTGACTTTGGTTAGGAACCTTGGGACATTGGTATGTTGATTCTTACACACTACAAATTTGGTGATTTGGGTGTCAATATGGTACCCTAATAAGTTTACCCTTCTTAATATTTGGTTTAGTCTTGTCATGATTTACTTGAGTCGTCATGATGATATTTGATGTTTTTGTATTTACTAGTGTGACAACATCCTTCGACTGACCTATGACTTCATCACTGGTGATCAATGGTATGTCAACCTTCACTAAATTAGTGGATGTTGCTTTATCACTGAATTGTTTCTTGAACTCAACCTTTTGAAACTCTTCCACTAATAAGACTTCATTAGTAATTACATTGTGATTTTTAGTTTCGATCCCTTCTATTGAGGTCACTTTATCTTCGGTTTTAACTTTTGGAGGCTCTTCCACTTATGCAACTTCATTGATAACAACATTATTTTTTTCCATGTTGATTGCATCAATGTTGGTGACCCTATCCATGTTTTGGGCCTTTTGTTGCGCCTTCTTCTCATTCTTTAACTTCTAGATTTATGTTAGAAGAGTTTTATTATGATTTCTCAAACGAGAAATTCCATCATCTTTGGATGATAGTTTTTTTTAATATTTTCAATATCTCTTTTATGAGTGTTTTTGTATTGTTATTTTGTTGTTGCAACTCTTTAATATGTTATTGAAGTTTGCAAAGTTTTGTATCTTGTTTCTCCAATTCCCTTTGAGTGTGCACAATTTCTTCGTCTTTGTCGATGAGGGTTTTGTTCAAATCTCTAATTTCCCCTTCTAAATCACCATAACCTTGTTGTTGTGATCCCTTGTCCCCTTGGATTGTAGTATTTTGTATATGGTCTATATTTGGGAAACAATTAAAAAAGTTTTTTTGAATGTGTCACAATTTCTAACTAACCCCTGAGATTTGGAGTTCTTCCATAAAAAGAAATCACAGACCAATTTATCCAAGTGCATTGATACAATTCTAATCTTCTCTTCCTCATTGAGTATGTTACAATAATCAAAATAATTTTTGGTTTTATTAATCCATATCGTGCCTTCTCGATTATCCTCGGAGTCTAACTTCGGTAATGCCATTTTTTCCTTGGATATATTTTTTATGATAATATTTGACCTTCTTAGGAATATATCTTAAAAATGTAAATACTTTCACCCTTTATTTATTTTAACTAGAAATCTTTTATAAATTTTAATATTTCAATTTTTGTCCATATTTTCACGTTATTCACTTTTACGTGACTATTTATAAAACTTATCCTCCATGTAGAGAAACAATCTTTCTTTCTTCACAATCCCGGTATGTTTTATAGTCTTCCTTTACTTTGTCAAATTATATATATGATTGACTTGATAGTTCTTCACATGTACTTTAAAACACTAGGAAGCTTTCCTTTTAGTTACTTTTTCTCACCATGTATGTCACAATTAACTTTACTTACGCCAACTATGGAATCTTTGTTTGGCTTGATACTTATTTACTTGCACTTTTAAAGATACTTGGAAACCTTCCTTCTTGATTATGTTTTCTTACCATGCACATGGCAATTAACTTTACTCATTGCCAACAATGGAATCTTGTTTGACTTATACTTCTTCAGGTGCACTTTAAAATACTTGGATAACTTCTTCTTCTCTTTTCCTTTTTTTTTCTTCTCTTCTTTTTTCTTTATCATGAGAATAAAGAGCATCCATAATAACAAGGATGTATCCATATATTCCACTAGGGATAAATAGTTATGATTTATTATTCATGATGTGGCATGAGACACAATAATGTGCATATAAATAAACACATAATTCATGCCCTTGGCAAAGGTTGTGACTTGTCATTATTACATAGACTCATCATTGTCATGACTTATTATTATTATATTATAATGACTATATTATATAATAATTGTCTTATAACGATTATTACATGATAATAAACGTAATATACTTTAGGTATATTACAAGCAGTCCTAGGGTTTAGAGTTAAGGTCGGTAAGCTAATGCATATAAGACCTTCTCCTTTGATTATAAGTGTGATTCATGATCATTAGGGTTATATTAAACATAAGGAAATGATTCTTTACTACGGGCTTCTTTCCTAGTGATTATTTAATCTACAAGCCTCTTGCCTCATTATTCACAAATACATGGTTATATAGAATGACATAAAGCCTCATAGAGAAGGCATTCATGGTATTGAGGCCAAAACGTGATACAATCCATCATACGATAGAGGTAGATACTTCACAACAATCTTCAAAATCATTTAGAACAATTACACAATAATCCATGCATAGCGTTCATGTGATTTCAGGGGTATGGGGAATTTAGCCTCCTCCTTCTTTCAAGAAGCCAATGTAAGAATAAACACGGTTCACACCAATCCATGAAAATTATATCCATCTCATTTAATCCCTTAAAAATATTCACATGAAATGGAAAAACTTTCCATATACAACGGACACAAATTGTCTGGGGTATGGGGGATTTGAGTAGCCCATCTTGACCTAACTATATTTTCACCTTTTAGGGAATGAAACAAATGGATATAATTCTAAAATTTGGTGATCATGTGGATATTGATTTCAACTTCTTGCTCTTAAAATTTGAATGGCAATGAACATCATATGGCCAAGTTATAGAAGAATTTCATTTACATCCATTCTATGTTTTTAAGGGTCATACAAACAAATTTGAAGGTAGTTTGTGGTGAGCATGTGGATATAGATATAAAATTTGATTTTAAAATTTGAATGCTAATGGATACTATATGGCCAAGTTATAGTATAATTTCATTTGCAACAATTTTTCATTTTTAAGGGTCATACAAGCAAATCAGAGACTTATTTTCGGTGAGCACATGGGGATATGTGCCAGATAACTCAACTCCAAATTTCATCTTTATTAAAATTCATAAGGCCTTGCTGCATTAAAAGTACAAAATTGGTTTTCAATGCATTTCTACAAAAAAATTGCATGCATGAGGTTTATCAATGCCAATCAATGCATTATCATACAAATTTTGCAATTTAATCAATTATAACAACAACCATTCACTTACTCACACCTACAAAATTTCCATGGCATGAACTCAAAATAAATAATGCTAATATATATGTACATTTCATCGTGATTGAGATCTTAATCAAAGAGAAGGATGAATACATTTATCTTT
>ML841597.1:0-13130 GCA_009831015.1 Picea engelmannii | reverse complement strand
AGAGGTCTTGAATTGGTAGAAGAAGAAGAAGAAGAAGATGGAGGAGAGGGTGGTGGAGAAGCACCATTCCCTCCATTTCCATTTGGAGTTTTATCACCACTGTCTCCCTTGTGCTTTGTAGGGTTGGAGCCTTCACCTTGCAAGCTTGCATTCCTTTCTATCAAGATCTTCATCATCTCTCTCATTTCCATGAAATCCTTTCTAAGATCTTCATCTTCTGCAGAAACATGTTCATGACTCTCTTCATGAGCCATACTTGGTGAATGCCTCCTTGAAACTTGCGGTGATGGTATATGCTTCCTCCTTGAAGGATGAGAACTTGGCTCTACAAGTTGACCTTCTCATCTTGTGAGTTTCAACCTTGTGAGCATCAGAAAACAAAACGCTTGCAAATAATCAAGTCTTCAAAAACCTATGCTCTGATACCAACTTGATCTAAAAATGAAGAAGACTTGTATTCTTGAAAATATTTGCAAGTAAAATTTTATGTGTTAAAATGCAAATGGATCATTTTTGCAACACAAGTTTTAATAGGATTTACTCATTCAAGATGCATATAAACAACAACATAATCAATGAACATAAAACACATAAGACAACAAATGATAAAGGAGTTCACCCCTCTCTTGGGCTACATCTCATGGTCCAGCTTCTAATGGATCATTTGTATTATCTGCTCAAAGTGCTCAAAAATGTGCTTTACAATGCTCAAAATGCCAAATAGACTGCTCCAATGGCTTCAAAATGTCCAAAAACCCCTAGTTGGGCCTTTTCGGCACCTCTTTTGGCCAAAAAATGAAGAAGATAGGCTTCCTGGAAGTCCCCCCTTCAAGCTTGTTGTCTCTGCATCTACAAAATGCACCCTTGTTGGCTCAACCTAGCCCACACACATATTTAAGCGTAAAAACCTAGCATCGGACGCAACCGTGTGAACCGTGCAAACTGTAAGACAGTTACGGGCGCACCTAGCCCCTAACCGTCAAGGGCCAGGTCGTATGACCCATGCGTCCACGCGCTAGCATTAACATAGGCTGTCGTTACATAACCCAATGGTCAAAGGCCAAATGGCGGGTCGTTGATATAACCATTGGAACAAACACAACCGCGCGCGTGCATCCATATGATATAGCTGTGGGTTATATGTAACATATCGTGCGACCAAGGGCTGGGGCTAAGCCCCGGCCCGGTCGCGCCCCAAACCACACACATATACAAACATATATATATATATATATATATATATATATATATATATATATATATATATATATATTGCACCATATATATAACAACGAACAACTGGTGGCACGCCGGTTGGTGGCTCTTTGCCAAGTATTTGCCCCTGCCTGGAGGTCGCGGGGTCGACTCTGGCCAACGACATAAGTTTTAAACCAATAAATGGATGACACATGGCGACCATTGACTGGGCCATGTGTCGTCATTCCATTCACTACCAAACATGCCAAGTCACCTGCCAATTGTCCGAATGCCTATCTGCCACTTGTCGTACAGCCTACCACGTCAACGTCCATACAGACTGTATAGCCAACAACCCTTTTTTTTGCCTGTTTGTAAATTTGAACAGAACGCGATATCTCTCGCTCCCGACGTCTGTTTGAACCTAAACGAGTTGCATTGGGTTCGTAACGACGAGGCCTACGCTCTCGTTCGATTTGAAGTGATTCTGAGCACTTTGAATTTTTGAGCAAAAGTTGATCCCCTGATCAGTTACATATCAACAAGGATAGAATGAAGGGTGAAGGTAAAAATCTAAGGCCAATCTGATATGGTCGATTCAAGATCTTGGAGAAGATTGGTACTAATGCCTTTCGTTTAGATCTACCAACGTACATGCAAATGCATTCAGTGGTAAATGTTGAGAATTCAAAGCTTTATGAGCCTCCTATGATTATGGATGAAGATGAAAGTATTCAAGTTTCTACAATTGATGATTTTTCTCTAGATTATTTGGACGAGCTACAAGAAGATGTTATTCTTGATAGAAGAATCAAAACTTTACAACAAGGTGATGCACAATATCTTCGAGTTGGTCTTAGAGGGGTAAAAACAAGTAAAGAAAAATGGATGGAGATTGAAAGGGTGAGGGATATTTACCCTCACTTAGTTGTTGAATAATCAAAATTTTTGGTGGTCCAAAAGGCTTCCAATGGGGAGGAATGATCTAAGAGGATCCATGAATGCTCACAGAGGTCTAGGAGGATCTGAGACACTCACAAAGGTCCATAAGGATTTAGAAATTCTCAAAATTCAATCACCACATATGCTCTCTAAAAACACCATCAATGTGTATATCTCAGCGATAACTTTCCAACGACGCAAAAATCACCTCAAACGGAGTTCGTATGCAAAAGTTATGGTCGATCAAAGTTTGAGTCAAACCAAGGCAAACAGGCAAAAGTCAACAAAGTCAAAGGTGACACATGGATTGACCATAGATGCCATACAAGTGACATGGTGACCTCACATGGCGACACATGGCAGGCATATGACATGGCATATCTAGTTGGCAAATGACTGGGCAATGCGTACAATCCAAGCAGACCAATTATATGTTGACAAGTGGCAATGATAAGCCAATGAAAGGCTGCCAAGTGGAAACCTCCCATTGGACAATTATGGTTAAGGGTAGTCAACAAAGTCAAAGGTGACACGTGTCACCACTGCAAGGGCGACACATGGATTGACCATATATGCCATACAAGTGACATGGTGACCTCACATGGCGACACATGGTGGGCATATCTAGTTGGCAAATGATTGGGCAATGCATACAATCCAAGCAGACCAATTATACATTGGACAATTATGGTTAAGGGTAGTCAACAAAGTCAAAGGTGACACGTGTCACCACTGCAAGGGCACCACATGGATTGACCATAGATGCCATACAAGTGACATGGTGACCTCACATGGCGACACATGGCGGGCATATCTAGTTGGCAAATGACTGGGCAATGCATACAATCCAAGCAGACCAATTA
Source organism: Picea engelmannii (assembly GCA_009831015.1). Taxonomy (NCBI): domain Eukaryota; kingdom Viridiplantae; phylum Streptophyta; class Pinopsida; order Pinales; family Pinaceae; genus Picea; species Picea engelmannii. The sequence continues at coordinate 10,128 of ML841597.1, read as the reverse complement.
TATGTTGACAAGTGGCAATGATAAGCCAATGAGAGGCTGCCACGTGGAAACCTCCCATTGGACAATTATGGTTAAGGGTTATTAACATTTTGGGAGTCCGGAGGATTGAACCCGTGACATCCCAAGACCCTATCCAAAGCTCCATTACCATTGCATCGCCACATTGCCACTTAACCATATTTGGGCGTGAATATATTTAAGGTTGTGTGGGTATTTATTCGGACGGAAAAAGCGTCGAGAGATAAGTCTTGGATCCTAGTCATATGATTAATAATGTAATTGTGACTATAAAACCCGCGAGGGTCATTGAGTTATATACCAATGCACATGTATATATTAACAAACACCATATTATTAATAACATATGGTTCGAACATAACACAAAAGGAGGAGAGGTCTGCGGGTTGGAACCTACGACCTCCTCCCATTTGTTCCAATGTCTTAACCAATTGTGCCAAGGAAACATTTTGTTTTGAAATCCTGCCAACTAATAGTTAAGGTGAGCCACGAAATCCAGAGGGAAGTTAGGGGCCCACGCCCTAGTTAATGGCATGCAAATCGAGGATAGTACACACTCATTTTAAAGCAGAGTATGGTTTAGGTGTCTTGAAGTTCATGCCCAAGGGTATCAAGACTTTGAGGCTACACCATAAAGCGTGTCGAGAGGTCCCTTGACAGAATTTTAAGAACTTTATACTCATTTTTCACGTTTTTTCATAAGGTATCCAATGGTGCACTCTGTTTTTAGGTTTGAGCAACGTAGAAAAAGGTCATTGTAAAACATAAGTATTTAAGCATTAATAAATAGGTTTCTATTGGAAGCAGACTTGAAGACGTAGCCCGAATTGGGTGAACTCCATTATCAAACTTGTGTATGTGATTTTAATATTGTTGTTTTATTTACGCTCAATTATTTTGCAAGTTGTTTATCAATAAAGTGTATTTGGATAGATAAGTATTTCACATGTAAATTGCAAACAATCAAGTGATCATTTTATTTCGAAGATCAAGTAGATGTTATTGTGTATTTAAGATTAATAAGCATCTAAGGATTTTTCGGATCACCACCATGACAAAGAAGATTTGTCAAAGCTCCAAAATCACTCTTCCCTTTACCAAAAACTTCCAAACCAACCAACAAAGCCAACATAAGTGCAAAGGTTGAAGAAAGTACTTCACTATTCAATTTGGTGTCTAATTCCATATGAAAGTGCCTCTTTCATATCTCCATGGATCCTATGATAGCTAGGCTGCTCTTTTTTCATCAAGTATTCTATTCTCTCCTCAAGAAATCACTTTTTTCTCAAGCTTCTCTTCCTAATTTGAATTCTCTTTTTGCATGAATAAAGGTGAGGGAAAGGAAGAGTCCCAATCCAACTCTTCCACTTCCTTAATGGTAGGGATTAAGAGTCCCAGTTAAACTCTCATTAATTGCATGAATATATGAATTAATTAATTCAATATATTAGGTAGGTACTCAAGGATACGAAATAACTAATCATTTCACCAGGCTCATAATTGTAATATCATGAATATTAGGATATAATGTTAATACAACAATCACATGAAAGAGGTTGTAGATAGGATATAATAGTAACCATGAGACATAGGTCAATTCTCCCCCTAGACCGCCATACCTTTCCCCTCTAATGGACTCATAGCCCCATCAATGTTTTCCCATCAATCAACCTTGTAACATTTCATTAAATTCAAAACGATCATATTTAGATATCTTTAAATAGCCATGGTAAGTCTACCTCATGGCATGAAGCAAAACATAATAATGAAAAACATAATTACAATATAAACAAGATCAACTTCAAAAAGTCGAGACTGGGATATTACAATCCACCATAAAAACTTGCTTGTAAGTTAACGAGAGGAACCTTCATTATCTTGGAGTGACATATTACATAACAGAGAAATAAAACATGGTGAAGAGAAAGACAATATAGAAAGTCAAAAAACTTATATCAAAAGCTTCGGGGTTCCTCATCCATTTAATTACACACTTCTCTTACTAAATGATAGATAATGGTGGAAGGGATACGCTCACATGATTATGGGTTCAAGCCAATGATTATTTATACCAAGAAAGCTATGTGTAATACATGATTTATTTCATTGTTGTAGTGTTCATGAGGAGAAGATCAAAATTTGTTACATCACATTTAAATTACTACTACTACTAATAATAATAATAATCTATTTTTAAGGTCACGGCCAAGCCAGCACACCAAATTGGTGTATGAGACCCCCTTATTTGTGGGACAAGGGACCCCCCTCCGCCCAACAATTTGACTGGTAAAGTCTATGAAGGTATACATACCCTACCCCCCTCTGGATTTGAACTTGTGACCTCTTAAGATGAAACACATGTTCTTAACCATTAGGCCCACTTCAACTTAAATAATATTTTTAAATTATAAAATAAAAATTAATACAATTTAAAATTTAATAAAAAAATAATTTATTATATTGAAATTAATGAAAAATAAATAAAAGTTGATTTTGATTTTTATGATGATAATAGTAATTATTATATATATAGATATTTGTGAATAAAAAGAAAGGGTAGATTCTATTAAAACTTTTTCAATATAAAAAAGTATATAGTATCAGTCTGCCAACTGTCTTACTAAATTAGCGAAAATCAGGACAACTGGTAGATTGTGATGTCAATGTCAAAATTGGCAGTCCGCCATCTGCCTTGCCAAACGAAAACCATGGTAGGTGGCAAACTTAATTATGTGTAACATTGTTCAGAGCAACCATGGAAATTAAACTAGACATTAAACTAAAAATTAAACAAGGACCTAAGCATGAAATTGAAATTGCACTATAGCAGCACAAGGATCTGAACTAAAATCCAAGCCACAGTGTTACCTGTTTGCATCGAAGGTTGCATCACTGGGGTCGCCGCTGAGAGGGCCATTCCGAGGCTGGAGCACAAAGGGCCTGGCGCAAGTCGGGCATTTCTGGCCTGTCGGTGCATTTGAGTATGCCTCGTACAACATGTCGATGCGCTAGTGCATGAGGATGTCGCGGTGAATCTGATCCACTATCTCGCTTTTAAGCTCAAACATAAGTACCAACTACTCCGGGTGGAAAAATGGTGGTGGTTCTTGACAGGGATCCGGGCAAATCGTAATAGGTGGTGGCGCCGGGACTGGGCCACCCCCCACCTCCAAATCACCACCGACTGCCTTGCCTGAATCCTCCCATGTTCCTTCCTTGTTCTTCACCATCCTGTACCTCTCCTCCATCCCGTGCTCCTCGGCTATCTCCGTTGCATTAGAAATTTTGAATTCGCCTGGATGCGTGGCATCCTCGGGGTCAAGATGGAGGAATTTCAAGGGGAAGTCCTCCTCAATTATGCAAGTGTAAGCGTCCCTTGCCTCTTGCATAGGCTGGTCCGTGTCTGGTGCACTGGCGCCTGCTGGAAATTGGCTGGGGGGCTGCCAATTATCCGGAACAATGAAGAGGAGGGATTCCGGAAGGAGTTGGATTGGCTCCTCTGGAATCACCTCCTCCACATACGCCATCAGTGGCATCCTATCCTTTTCCCTTCGCTAAGTGTTGGCTATGGATAATGCTCGCTCCAACTGTTGCCTCCTCCCTTGTCTTGCGGTGATGTTGTGCTAGGCAGGACCGCGACGCGCCCTGCCTCTTTCCCTCGGCATGGAGGAGAAATGGAGGGTGGTTATGAGCAACGTAAGTGTGTTGGGGGCCCTCTTGTAGTTGTTGTAGTTGCACCGGTGCGCAGAGCTGCCTGGCTGTTGTGAAGGGCAAGTGAAATGGCTCCAAATTTTGCTTCGCTAGATGATAACACAGAGGGTCGACATGATCGCTGCCACTAGCTTCTCCCATCCACTAAATCTCATGGTCGTCACTTTGCTCGCGCGAGGGAGTAGTCCTTCACCTCTCGACGGGTAGTTATGGTGAGCTCCCATTTAATGGTGAGGGGAGGGGAGCCGACCTGCCATATTAATGGCTGAGCTCTGGCCTGTGCTACGTGGCTGCTCTATGCTTTGTGGCACCCCATCTGGGGTAATAATAATTTATTATATTAAAATTAATGAAAAATAAATAAAAATTGATTTTGTTTTTTATGATAACGGTGGTGGTTAACTGAGACAAAAAAAAATTAATAATAAATAATAATAATAATAATAATAATAATAATATCCCATTAAATTATAATAAACAAATCTTATATTTATTTTCATATTAACTAATAACCATGTTTATTTTGTTTTTTATATTTTTACTATAATAAAAAATAAAAATAAATAATATTATTTTCATTAAATCATCATAAATAGATTTTTTTCATATTAGTTATGAATAATCATAAAGAGGTTGATTTAATCATAATGATTTTTATTTAACCATAATATATTTATTAGAAATAATAAAAATTGTCAAATTAATAATTTTTTTTTTTATAGAATTATAAAGATAAGTCATAAAATTGAATTACAACCATAATGATATATTGATATTTATTAGAAATAATAAAAATCATAAAATTGAATTATAACCATAATGACATATTGATATTTATTAGAAATAATAAAAATTGTCAAATTAATTTTATTTTTTATAGAATTATAAAGAAAAGTGATAAAATTGAATTATACCCACAATGATATATTGATATTTATTAGAAATAATAAAAAATTTCAAATTAATTTTTTTTATAGAATTATAAAGAAAAGTCATAAAAACAAATTATTTTTTAATTCAATTTTATGATGATTTTTTTTTTAATTTAATTTAATTTTTTTTATTTTTTTTAAAATTAAAAAGAATAGAAAAAATTAAATCAATATAGTGTAACCAATCATAATTAAAAAAAAGTTTTGAAATATATTTTTTTAATTTAATTTTAAAAAGATTATAGTTTTATAATGTATAAACCTAAAATTAATTGAAAAAGTGAAATAATAGTTTCATGTAGAAACTCTATAGCTAGGTGTAAGTGACATTGTCCACTCCAAAAGACCTAGATATTTCAAGGTGTTATATGTTGGATGTTCCATAAGACTCTCTCTCTTGAACCTCATCTAGGGTGCTACCCCTTAACCACGATTGGTATTATTGAAGTGTGAGGTGCCCAAATGTTGGGATACACAGGTTTGACACTTGGGCCCATTACTTTAGTGTCGCAGTGAACTTCTTGAGTATACATGACCCTAATTAAGTTTTTGTTTTCTCAAATATGAATCATAAAGAAAAAAGGAGTTGTAGATAAGAAACATTGGAATGAATGCCCATTAATGAATATAATGTATATATTTATATGGCATGAGTTATATTTTATTTTAAGTTATGAAAATTCATAGTGTAAATGTAATTATATGTTTATTAAGCATTTGCATTTTCATTAGGAAGTTAGTATTAAATCATGGTTTAGTGTAGCGTGTTGAATTACATAGTTAGTATATTGTTTTGGTTAATGACCGTATCCATGGGAAGTTGGTGCAAGTTTGATTATGTCATCGTGCTCATGCATCATTACAACATCACATATAGCAACATGAGTTGAATATCTATAAATGGTGTGGGTACCTTGTTGAATGTCCAATTTGGTGTGGTTTCAAGTTTGATTACCTCCTAGTTCCCATGCATTGTTGTAACTCCACATACACCAACATGGGTTGAAATTCTACCCATGATGTGGGTACCTCGTTGAATGCTCCAGAAGAACCCATATCCATAGGGAGTCGGTTTCATCCTCATGATCAACAAAAAATGGTAGTTGGTTTTGAGTTTTTTCCAATTTTTTTTTTCTCAAATTTATATACGGTATAAATTCATTTACAAAAGGCAGCAGCAAGCTGAGAAAACATGTTCAATGCGCTAGCCAAGAAAGGACCAATACATTCGAAGACCACAATGCTTCAAAGGTTTTGAGTTTAATCCCTATGCGATGCCCATGCATTGCTACAATGCCATATACAACTTTGTACATTAATTTACACCAATGGTGTGGGTACTTTGTTGAATGCTCTAGTCTAGATTTTTGGTTAAGGACCTATATCTATAGGTATTTGGTTTTGAGTTAGATTATTCACAATACATGTGCATGAATACAATCACACATACAATCTAATGGGTTGAGTTTTTACCAATGATATGGATCACTCGTTGAACATCTTGATATTGCATTTTGAGTAAGGACCCATATCCATAAAGAGTTGGTTTTGCATTTGATTCTCCCACAATGTTTATGCATTGCAACACTGTGCTAAATTAAATTTCTACCAGTAACATTGGTACCTCAACAAAGACTCAACTATGATATTTTAATTAAAACCCTCTATCTAGAAGTAATGGACTTTGAGATCAATGCCCTTACCATGACCATGCATCCTTACTCTACTAGTCTCAATATTGCATTTTAATTAAGAACCCATATCCATAAATAGTTGATTTTGCATTTGATTCTCCCACAATATTCATGCATCGCAACAATGCTATGAATTGAATTTCCACCAATAACATTGGTACCTCACCAAAGACTCAACTACAATATCTCAATTAAAAACCCTATCCACAAATAATGAATTCCAAAACTGATGCTCTCACTATGGTTATGCATTATTGCTCTATCATGGAACATCGTTACTTTACCAATACCATGAATGATTGAACCCATAAACCTATCAATCGCTTAAAAAGAGGACAAGCCCCACATGAATGGTAAAATCCCATTAAACCGCCCACACATGTATCGAAGAGAGAACAAATCCCACCAATCAACAGTTGTAAGTGAGTCCAAATTTAAATAAAGTTAAAGAGAATACTATTTATTCAAACAAACTCCTCATTTAATCCATGCATTTAATAATATTGACACCTCGCTAAAAACTTAACTATGATATTTTAATTAAAATCCTCTATACACAAATAACTAATTTAGTGACACATGCCCTCACGGTGACCATGCATAGTTACTCTAACATGGAGCATCATTAATAACTAATAGTGATTTTGCATTTTAAATAAAGACCCCCATATCCATAAAAAATAAAATAAAATGATTTTGCAATAGATTCTCCCACAAACCTAAAACTCAACTATAATATTTTTTAAAAATTGGTTTTACATTCTATTCTTCCACAAGCCAAAAAATCAACTATAATATTTTAATTAAAATCCTCTATCCACCTATAATAAATTTCAAAACTAATACCCTCACTATAACCATGCACACCGTTACTCTATCATAAAACATCGTTACTCTACTACCAATACCAATTCTTGAAGTCCATAAACCCAGCAATTGCTTGAAAAGAGAACAAGCCCCACCTGAATGGTAAAAGCCCATTAAACCGCCCACGCGTGTATCTAAGAGAGGAGATGGTCATAGGTAGTAGGTGAGTCCAAATTTGAATAAGTTAAAGAGAATACTATTTATTCAAACAAACTCACCATTTCATCCACACAATCTGACCTAGACTCTTTCATCCATTCGTTTTCTTCTTCAGTTTTCCTGTTTCAAAAGGAGGGAAGGGTTTGCACAACAGTCAGAGCTGTTGCCATGGCGTCTAAAAGGATTCTAAAGGAGCTCAAGGATTTGCAGAAGGATCCCCCGACTTCTTGCAGCGCAGGTACTTTTACACCCATTTCAGATTTGCCCCTTAAAGTGATTCCCGGTTACTAGAGGTTAAGTGTTCACAGCTCAGACTGAACAAAATTCTTCGAAATGATTCATCCGATATCATAGGGTTTTGTGTCAATGACCGCGGGGGATCACGGCATGAATTTTTCCGTTTTGGGTTTTTGCTTTCAAATGAATCTGCGCGTTTTGTTTTATGCAGGTCCTGGGTCATAATCAGGGTTTTTATTAAATTGTTACAACTGGGTTATGTCAAAATTCATGCCAACCAGTAACATGGGAGATTGGAGGATTGATTGATCTTTTTGTATATCGTTTACATGGATTTAGTTGGACTTTCGAGCCCCTTATGCTTTGTTTTGCATGTTTTGCGATTGCCGATTGATTGTTTAGGGTTTCGTATAGCTTGAATAGCATGCTTTTGGTTTTGAGGTTTCTATTATGTGTAGGCAAGTTGGCCCGTTTTGTGCGTGCTTTTGTTAAGCGAGGTTGAGATTAATGCCCCCATATTGGATGATTGTGAAGTTTATGTTTATGTTTAGTTTTTTATCCTCCTTTGAGACCTTACTGGTCTATAGGTCCCCTTCTCGTAGAAATCAAAATTGAAAAATGAATTTATTTGTCGATGGGTCTTGGTTTGATGGTTAGGTGAGGGTGTTTCATACCCCAGAAGGTTCAAACCCTCTAGAGGCGCGTTTTGCCGGTGCAAGTAAGCTGTTTCACGCAGTTCTGACCATGTGCAAGTCCTGGGTGACCTTGGCAAAATAGATGCTTCCCACCTGCAGCATCTCAGCGGAAGGAATTCTTTTGAGTGTTGCAATCTGGCTACATTCCATTGTAATACTTCTAGAATGCGCAAATCACAAGCATCCCTTTAAAATAAGCGAATTGATGGGAGATCTGATCAAGGATATTGGGTTTATGCTTGGTGCTAGGCATGTTTAAATAAATATTCAAAGAGGTCTTGTGGTTTGGACTTGTACATAGTTGTTAGTCTGGTGGGGTCTGTCTTGCATATGCATGCATTGATTTTCTGTCACTATGATTGTTGTTTGCTATCAGTGTCTTATGTTAGATGCTTGTAACAATGGGCATTGGTAGATGAAGTTGTTGGCCTTTGTAGAATGTAAATCCATTGGGAATTGGGATTGAATTTTTTGTTGTTGGTCGGTAAAATGAGTGTCATGTTAGATGCTGGTAACAATAGGCATTGGTAGATGAAGTTGTCGGCCTTTGTAGAATGTAAATCCATTGGGAATTGGGATTGAATTTCTTGTTGTTGGTCGGTAAAGTCCGTAGTTCTGGTTTAGAAAATATATTGCATGCATATAATGTTGCAATGGAGTGAGAAGCGTTGGCAGGTTCCAGATTGCCAAAATCCAATAGTCTAATCCACCTTTTGGTGTCCTAAAAATGATCTGTGACTAAGAAGTGCATGGAGTTTTGCTAGGCTGCTGTACTTACAAATATAAGCTAGTTGGCTCTGAAAGGAGAGGAAAGTTATGATAGATGCTGTGAATTTCTTATTGCTGGTAGACGTAGCCTATATTTTGGGTTTAGAGCATATTTTGTGTCGACATGCTACCTCATTATAATAATCTGGGCAATATAAGGGATAACTTGTATAATTAAATAGTAGGTCAGTGCAGAACTGTACCGCATGAGTAATTATTCCTAGTTTTTATCCTATTTCATAGGAGTTTCTGTGCAACTTATCATACTTATTTGGTTCAGTCAATGTTTCTTTGGTTGCGTCAATGCATTATTAAATAGTAGGTCATTGTAGAACTGTACCAGATGAGTAATTAGTATATATAGGAGATTATTATAGTCTATGATTTTCTTATTTGATTTCAGTCAATGTTTCTTTGGTTAGTTATGGTTACTCAGGTCATAACACACCTGCTAACCACGGGAATGAATTTGCTTTATCCATCATGATGGTGTCTGTATCATGCAATGCAATTCTTGCATTGTGGTGTCTCACAATATGCACGTCTCACTATATGCAGTGGAATTTTATTTCTTATATCTGTTTTTGGAAGTGCTTCAAGTAACATGCCTTGAAGAGATCCACTGCAAAGAGTGGACTTCCTTGGCTTAGATGACAGGTTTCTCTCTTAAGAGGTATTATTCTGCTGCAATTACTTGCGACATGAACCTGGCTTCATCCCTTTGGAACTCATACCATGTGGCTGGCATAACACAGTGAGAATGGAAACCCGATGGCTGGCTTAATACTTTGTAGCAAAGTTACCAGAACCGGACTGGTTGTTGAACAGGTTGACCCAAAAAACCAGAACCAGACCGGTTGTTGAACCGGTTGACCCAAAAAACCAGAACCGAACCGGATCCGGGAAAAAACCGGATCAAAAAACCGGTCACTAAAAATACATAAAATATTCAAATTTTGAATAAAAAATTCATATTCATGTGCATCCATGTGAATCCAAACCATTATACAAAAAAATTGCAAAGTTTCTCATATATATATATATATA
>ML841596.1:0-34927 GCA_009831015.1 Picea engelmannii | reverse complement strand
CATGATGTATACTATCCATCCATGGGTGTTGTATCTGCATGTGCATTTTCCTTCATGTCCAAATAACTTCATCAATCTTGTGGTCCAAAACCCATGACTAGGGTTGACATCAATGACAACAACCAATCTTCCAACAATAATAATGGATTTTTCTTTGTTTTGGCACCTCCACTCCAAACCCTTTGGAATTGGGCCAAAATACCAACTTGGTATAATCATGTCTCTTTTTGGATTTATTTTAAAATTTTCATCTTCATCTGGGTCCATCTCATTAAGCAGTGTTATCCCCAACTTCTAGGGATAACTAAGGAGATGATGTCTTGAGGCCCTCAGGTTGTAGGCATGAAGTACCGAGAGACATCTTGACTAGTAGTGTCCACTTGCATTGATAGAGACCCACCTCACCACCACAACTCCTGGTTAATCACGATGACATCCACCACATCAGATGGCCTCCAGAAAACATTAGGTCTTACTCCATGAGGTACAAGTTAGGTATTATGGTGAGTGTCATTTCAATATTTGAGTCATTTGCATTTGTTGCATCTATCACTACTTTTGATTATGCGATGTTTGCTTGGACATTATGATCTTTGCCTTGTTTCACTTTGGTGGTTGATATTGTGCCCTAATAAGTGGGTCACCCTTAGGGATAGTGAGGCTACTGGGACATCCTCTTGATGAGTCATCGTTCCATTCCTGACCATACTTGTCACTTTCCACAATTCATCCCCTCATCTCCTTATATTTTGTGATTTTCAAGTGTACTGAACCAAGAGGGGTTTGTCCCTCATTTCATGGGAAGAAGGGGTTGAAGGCCCAGAGGCTTGCACATGACAAAATATAAAATCCAAACCATTAAACTTATAGATGCTCTCCCCAGGGATCACGAGGACAATGAAATGTATCTCATAAAAATTGATGGGACACGTGAAAGAATAACTAATAACAAATTCCAACCAGGGAGGGTCATGTGTGGGCACTGATTTTATTTCTTAGGTAGAATTCCCACACACATTTCCAACTTGGGGAAGCATGATGTGACAAAGATAGAGTCAAGGTGGGCACAATTTTTATTTCTTAGGCAGAAGCCCCACCTTGGCTTCAACCTGGAAACATCCTAAAAAAATTAAAGACAATAAATGGGCTTGGAAAAAGGTTGCATTGAAAATGAAGGTGCAACACACCCTCTACAAAGGCACCCATAAGTGAGACACTACAACCCCTTGTATGTCATGAACCCCATGACCAAAATTATTCCCCTCATCCACGACACCTTATCCACATGAATTAGAAGGAGGCCCCCTCGGGAAACACCCCTAAACATGAGGTACAATTCACCCAATAGGTCGTTTTGTCAACCCTCCCATACCTAAACTTGAAAAATTGCATAGGGTCTTTGAGCATTGGTTTATTTTGATGAGGTAGTTTGGATATACATGCTTAGATGGATATTTTATTGATTTTATTTACTCATCATGATGCTTTGACTTGATTTCCTTGGACGACATATCCATTTGTTTTTGTAGGACCCAACTAGTGGACAATTTTGGAGGAACAAGCCTAGCTTGGGATTCCATGGGGCTTGAAGCCCACAAGTTGGATGCAAAGGGCCCACATGTCAGATCACAGAGACATGCCTTTGGAGGCTTAGAGGACACCTTGGATGATCTTACCCAACCTCTACATGCCAAACGATTTGCTTGAAAGAGGAAAAACGTCACCTTCTTGTAGCTTGACATGACACATGAGCTAGGTTGTGGTGGTGATATGGACTTGGCACTTTGATGAGGATTGGAGCCTTGATTTAGTGGAGAGAGGTCCTATCACCTTGGAAGATGGATTTTGGAAGCCCAATGTCCCTTCTCCAATCTCAACGACTTGAATTAAACTTCCAAAAGCTATCCAAAAGGAGGGTGACATCATGTTTTAAGGTTTATTTCATGTGCAAAAATACGAATTAAATAATATTATGTTGTAAAGGGGAAATATTAGAGCTGTTGACCCCTTATATTGTGGTTTACCCTAAATTATGTGGACAAACTATGTTTAGAACATTTTGTATAAATATATATCATTTGTATCTCATTTTGACGATAGCTCTCCCATTGTGAGAAGCCTCCCTAGCTGAAATTTGCACCCTCTTTGGGAAATCTCTATCTCTTGTGCTTTTGTTATGGTTTCTTCATCATGCTATTGGTGGAAGAAGTAGTGCGCTACCTCTCTTGGAGCTTTTATCTTGCATTTGTGGTGGATTTATCTTGGTAAGAGGAGATTTATCTTGTCATTTCTTGGACTAGGTAAGTATTTTATCTTGATGATGCTTCATTGCTTGGATAAAAGTTTGAAATTATAGAATTCTTGGGGAGTATAAGGATTTGCAACCCCACCACTGTCTATCATTTTTGTCTAGAATTTTTTTGTTGCACAAGGTTTTACTAGGAAAAGTAAAAGGGTTTACACCCTCATAGTATCTCCTAGTTAACATTTGTTTGTATTAGGGAGTAAAAGGGTTTACACCCCCAAGGAGATGCACTTTTTTGCTCTTCATTTGTTTGACTCCATAACCCAATATCTAAAGGCACTAAAAATAATTGCATTGGAGAAATCAAATCTTGCATTGGTTAACGTGAAAACTTAGGATTTTGAGGTTGTCTAAATTGGAATCAATTTTATGCTTTATATGCTTGGTTCAGCCACTAGGGCATCACCTTTGGCCAAGTGATTCTTGATTCTGTCATAACTTTATTCTATAGCCATTAGGGCTGCATAAACCCTTACAAAACTTTCTTAATAACTCACAAATAAACCATCAAAAGTTGCTGAAAGTTTGCCCCTACAATCTACTAACCCTAGCTCACTTTTTGGGTGGATTGTTGGAAAGTTTTGGTGGTTGATATCTTTGCTGTAACAACATGTATGATACATCCATAAAGCCACAACTATATCTCTGCAATACTGTTTTATTTCAACCTTGTTTCATGCTAAAGTCTTGCTCTTTCATACTTGAGTTAACTAGTCATTGCTAGCTTGTCTCTTGCAAAAACTAGAATTTTAGCAACTTTATTTGCAGCTCTTGTTATCATTTTGTTGCTGATATATATTACTATTTATTGCTGCAATTAGGGATAACAAGATTAACTTTCTTTTCCAACATAATATTGGGCTTGTATCTTCGTTTTCCTGGTGTCTCGGGCATGTACAATCACTACTTGGAAAGTCTACTACATTGTGGCATATATTCTACCATCTACGAGACTCTTTTGAATCCATTCTTATCTTCCATCATTGAACTATAGGGGTACTCTTCATAATATTTTCATTTTCCATCTCATTCCCCCCCAAGGTGACCAAGATTCCCCCCTTGAAGTGATTTCTTCATCTCTAAAGTGACATGAATACCTAACTAAGGTGAAAATGGGTAGGTTTCCCCTTAGTTGTCACAATATTGTGGTTGGGTTGAGCTTTTCCCAACCTACAACTTGTGCGATAACATTTTGGTGTCATTGCCGGGGAGGATTTTGAATCCTCTTTCAAACCCTAATGACTCTTTGGCAGGCTATCCCAAAGAATTTCCCTATTTTTCTTGGTGACTCCACCTAACGAAAGTTCCTTGTCCCCTTTCCATCCTTTGATGAGCCTTGATCTCATCTAACGACTCCATTGAGGTATTACCCTAAGTAATGGAACCATGGTCTCACAGGACTTACCATGGGAATTCCATAAGGTGTACCCTTCCATTGATGTTCAAAGTATCCCCATATATCCAAATCATTTCCCTATAGAGTGGAGGGAATTTTTCCCTAAATTTAATGGTGATCTAGCTCTAACAGTCACCCATGTTGTCAATTATATGAAGTATGCTTCAAGATTAAATGTGTTATATGAAGATATGTTGATGAAATTTTTATATGTTCACCAAAATCAAGTCAAAGGAATTGGCTTGCACACTCATGTAATCTGAAGAGTATTCCATATTATACCAAGCTCATTGAAGAATTTCTTAGGAATTATTGGCCAGCTACTCAGAACTTGCAAGATACTTTCCAAGAGCTAAAACACACTCTTTGTAGAGAATATTTTTCTGTGGATGATGAGACAATAGAAGAAGAAATGCTTGAACAAAGTTACCAATAATATCATGATGAATTTTATCATGTTGTAGATCTGAACGAGACATTTGATGAAGATGAAATTCTTATACATTCCCTCCCACTTGATGAAGACATCCAAGCCTCTGCTTCTCCTGCACATTAAGAAGAGAACATGATGAGTAGTGACCCTTTGGATGATATTGATGATACTTTATTCCATGACTTTGGAAGTGAAGAAGGATTAGAGGAGCCCTTTGATGTAACAAATCCTTTTGAAAGAAGAAAAATAAAACACTCTGTATTAGGGATCAAGTCCCTTGTGATGAAGAGACTATGGAGGGCCATGTCCATAAAAAGAAAGAATAATTATGACGAATCACAACATGTTGAGACATCATTATATTTGCCCCCTCTTGATGAAGGTGAGGTTATCCAGCCTTGATTTACTCCTACACATGAAGTTTAAGAATTATTTGGTCTCAATGATGAATAAATTTAAGATCTAGTTGAAGCCGCCCTAGCCTCTATCCTTCCTGCACACGAAGACAAAGCGATGGTTATTTTCAGTCATATTGATGGTTTTATGAAAGAACCCTTGGATTTGGTTGATGATCATATAGACATGTTCATACAAATTGGGAGACATGGATGGTATGTTGGTTATGTCACTTTTGATAGAGACCCCATTTACGACATTGAGGGTAGATCTCAGGCAAAGGGGGTTAAGGTACCATCTTCAGAGGACTGGCCTTCATCTGTGTATGATTCAGATATTTGGCATCCTAATGATGATATGATTACAGATTTGTTCCGTCCATTTGAGGATGATCCGACACAACATTTTCAGGATGATTTTCGACCATCCCTTGGGAGTTGTGATGCAGATCCTTTTAGGGATGCAGACCTTTTCTGTGAGGACTCCCAACCAACTTCATCCTAAATTTTAGATAAACATTAGGACCTGGCCATTCTATAACAATTAAAGGCTCACTCTACAAAGTGAATATATTTTCATCTTGAGGATTTTTACGAGTACTCACAGGTGAAGAGGCAACATCTTCCTTTCTCTAGACATGAGGTTTCCCTCACCTATTATCTTCTTCTCCAAGAATCCATGCAATCTTCTTTCGATATCTCATATCCTCTCAGTCTTCAACAAGTAGTGGATATTTGTGCACGAATGAAGATGATCTGTCATCTATATACAATAGTCCTCTTCAAAGAGGGTTGATTGCGCTTGTGGTAATCACTTCAGGAATGATTCCTTGGATGATGAGAATTTTGGATATTCTCCTAGCAGGATTTCCTACCTCCCACCCATCTCCATTAGTTTCATTTCATGATTCATTATATATCTATTTATGCTCATAATCATTACATGAATGAATTATCTTTTTTGTTTTACATAATTAAGCACAGGGGGAGATACTTTGATGTGATGACCAACTAGTTGCACTGGTTGTATGAATTCACCTGACATCACCTATCACTTGATCTTCAGGGTCCCAGGGTCCCAAGTAAGTAGGTAGGTCATTTTGATTTCCTGCATTTGCATGTTGATTACTCATGGTAGTTTAGATGCATTTCATTTTTCATTTTTCTTTACTTGCATATTGATTTCATGTTAGTATATATATATTTTAAAAATGCTATTTTTTTTTCTAGATTAAGTTTCATTTTTTATTTTGATGTATATGGACGAAGGGTGATAGAACCAACCTAGATTTTACAGTGTCATGTTTCAGTGTAGGAACAAGTCCACTAGGAGATGTTGCAGTTCTCATGCTCTCTACAACGAGCACATGTCCCCAAGTAGGAGCTAGATGTTATCCCTAACTTATAGGGATAACTAAGGAGATGATGTCTCGAGGCCCTCAAGTTGCAGACATGGAGCACCAAGAGACAACTTGACCAAGATTTTCCACTTGCATAGAGTCCAAGTTTGTCACAATGACATCCACCACATCAGATAGTGTCTGGAAGACATTGGGTCTTTCTCCATGAGGTACAAGTTAGGTATTATGGTGAGCGTCATTTCAATATTTGAGGCATTTGTATTTGTTGCATCTATTACTTCTTTTGATTATGTGAAGTTTGCTTGGACATTATGATTTTTTCCTTGTTTCACTTTGGTGGTTGACATTGTGCCCTAATAAGTGGGTCACCCTTATGGATAGGGATATTACTAGGAAGTCCTCTTGACGAGTCATCGTTCCATTCCCGACCATACTTGCCAATTTCCACAATTCATCCCCTCATCTCCTTATCTTTTGGGATTTTCGACTGTACTAACCCAAGAGGGGGTTGTCCCTCATTTCATGGGAAGAAGGGGATGAAGGTCCAGAGGCTTGTAGCTAGAAAAAGATAAAATACAAACCATTAACCTTCTAGATGCTCACTTAGGGATTCCAAGGACAATGAAACCTCTCTCATAAAAATTGATGGGACCTGTGAAAGAATAACTAATAACAAATGCCAACAAGGGAGGGGCATGTGTGGGAACTATTTTTATTGCTTAGGTAGAAGCCCCAAACATGTTTCCAACTTGGGGAAGCATGATGTGACCAGGGTAGAGTCAAGGTGGGCACAATTTTTATTTCTTAGGTAGAAGCCCCACCTTTTCTTCAACCTAGAAACATCCTAAAAAAATTAAAGGCAATAAATGGGCTTGGAAAAAGGTTGCATTGAAAATGAAGGTGCAACGTGTAGTGTCCCCAAGGCCGAGCCCCATTGTAAACCATGTTTTGAAAGGAATTGTAATTATGTTTTATAGGCTGGTGAGCCAGGTTTGTATAAGCTGGAGGCTTATGTGTTGTTAGGCCAGGGAGCCTGAGTGTTGAAGTCCAGGAGCCTGTTGTTGTATATGTAATCACACATAACAATTAATAAAACATAAACACCGCCATGTGCAGACCAACCATGATGAATGAGTGAAGGGGGACTGAGCATCCATAGGATGGGCAAGGAATTAGGGGCTGGAAGGTGGGAAAAGGGGCTAAGTGTAGAGCCTAGGGGCTTAAGCCTGGGAATAATATTTTATTATTATCCCCAAAAGACATGTGCATTTTATGTTTATCCTAAGTTTCTGGCAAGGAGATAACATGCAAGGGAGATGCGTGTTGATGGAACGCATGCAGTTTCATGGGTGACAAGTGTCAACCCTGACGCATGCGAATAAAATGGTCAGGATGAGCCGTGAGAAGGTTCCTTCCCCATTCTACCCGATTGTCTGAATAGTACGGAGCCCGGGGGATAGTACTACCAACCCGACTCCTATAGAGAACCTTGGTGTGTCCCTGTGATTCGAAAGCCGGTGTCTGGCTCTGAGAAAACTGGTGTGTATATTCCCTGAATGAGAAGCCTGCATGGATTTGGGGAAAGAGTCTGTGTTTGTTCCGGAAAGTTGGTATACCCCTTCTCTGTTCTAAACTGGGGAGTCTGAATCGACCCTTACGTGGACGAATCGTCACGCATCCCTGAGAATCTAGAGTGTGAGTCTATTTCATGTTTCCAAATTGAGAGAACAGAAGTGTCTCGTCCCTGCTAAGCCTGGTTATACTGTTGCATCAGTCTGGAGCTGCCCTGGGGTGTTCGTGTCTGGATCCTGTGGATTGTGGTGGATGTGTATTGTTTGATCCTGTGTGGCTTGTTGGCCAGTTTGTACAACACTCTCTCCAGGTGAGAGAGGTGGTTGAAGATTGGAAGAACAGGTTGTTGGACCTGTGAGCGACTCCCTCCAGGTGAGAGAGTGCGCAGAGGAAGGAGAGAACTCCTGGAAGGAACCCTGTAGCTGCCACAGAGCCTGGAGACTTCCGGTCCGGCCTGTTCCTGTAACCCAAGGCAAGGGAGATTAGTAGCCAAAGGACTGTCCAGGTGATAGAGAAGGTGTATACTCCTGGGGTGGAACAAGCATGTGGGGAATGAGGGTCTGTGGGTAGTGAGTGTGGGAGGTTCCTTGGAGAGAATCCCTTCCTTGTGGTTGTGTGTTGTTTTCCCTGTAACATCAGCCTAGCCTAGATTTCCTTGCCTTGGGGTGGAGCTTAGTCCCAGCTCGGGAGTGACCCATTGCTGAGCTGATGAGCAGTGCGGTCTAAGGCTGGGAGGTTCGTGGAAGGCCTGCACTTGGTTGGTGGATTCTACCATTGTTAAAAGATAAGTATCTGATTATGTTTTTATCACGTTTTGCATGACTCTACTGCTTATGTTATCATGATTTCCACTGTGTATACGAATTAATATGGAATGCTATGGATTGTTAATTATAGCAGTAAATAATATGTTTTTTTTTTTACTCTGTGCTTAAATGAGTTAGGTATAGAGTGGTGTTATAACCTTCCCTTAATAGCGATTAAACCTTGGTAGCTGAAAAGGTGTGCTACACAACGCACCCTCTACAAAGGCACCCATAAGTGGGACACTACAACCCCTTGTATGTCATGAACCCCATGCCCAAAATTATTCCCCTCATCCATGACACCTCATCCACATGACTTAGAAGGAGCCCCCCTCATGAAACACCCATAAACTTGAGGTACGATTCACCCAATATGTCATTTTGTCAACCCTCCCATACCTAAACTTGGAAAATTGCATAGGGTCTTTGAGAATTGGTTTATTTTGATGAGGTAGTTTGGATGTACATGCTTATATGGCTCTTTTATTTATTTGATTTACTCATTATGATGTTTTGACTTGAGATCCTTGGAGGGCATATCCATTTGTTTTTGCAGGACCCAATTGGTGGACATTTTTGGAGGAACAAGCCTAGCTTGGGCTTCCATGGGTCTTGAAGCCCACAAGTTGTATGCCAAGGGCCCACATGACAAATCACAGACACATGCCTTTGGAGGCCTAGAGGAAACCTTGGAGGATCTTACCCAACCGCTACCTGCCAAACGATTTGCTTGAAAGAGAAAAAATGTCTACTTCTTCGAGCTTGACGTCACAAATGGGCTAGTTGTGGTGGTGATGTGACACTTGGCACTTTGATGAGGATTGGTGCCTTGATTTAGTGGAGAGAGGTCCTATCATCTTGGAAGATGGATTTTGGACGCCCAATGTCCCTTCTCCAATATCAATGACTCGACTTAAAGTGCCAAAAGTTACCTAAAAGGAGGGTGACATTACGTTTAGGTGTTTCTTTCATGTGCAAAAGTATGAATTAAATAATATTATTTTGTAAAGGGGAAAGATTAGGGTTGTTTACCCCTTATCTTGTGGTTTACCCTAAATTATGTGGACAAAGTATATTTAGAACATTTTGTATAAATAGAGATAATTTGTATCTCATTTTGATGATATCTATCCCATTGTGAGAAGCCTGCCTAGTTGAAATTTGCAGCCTTTTTGGGAAATATATATATCTTATGCTTTTGTTATGGTTTCTTCATGCTATTGGTTGAAGAAGTAGTGCACTAGCTCTCTTGGAGCTTTTCTCTTTCATTTTTGGTGGATTTATCTTGGTAAGAGGAGGTTTATCTTGTCATTTCTTGGACTAGGTAATGATTTTATCTTGTTGATGCTTCATTGCTTGGTTACAAGTTTGATTTGCTAAACTGATTGGGGAGTATAAGGATTTACAACCTCACCATTATCTATCATTTGTATCTAGAAACTATTTTTTGCAGAAGGTTTTGCTATGAGAAGTAAAAAGGTTTACACCCTCCTAGTATCTCCTAGTTAACATTTGCTTGCATTGGGGAGTAAAAGAGTTTACACCCCCAGGGATATAGAACTTGTTATCTCTTCATTTTTTTGACTCCATAACCCAATAGCCAAAGGCACTAAAAACAATTTCATTGAAGAAATAAAATCTTGCTTTGGTTAACGTGAAAACTCGTGATTTTGAGGTTGTCTAAATTGGAATTAATTCTATGCTTTGTATGGTTGGTTGAGCCACTAGGGAATCACCTTTGGCCAAGTGCTTCTTGCTGCTGTCATAAATTTATTCTACAGCCATTAGGGCTGAAGAAACCCTAACACAACTTTCTTAATAACTCACAAATCAACTGTCAAAAGTTCCTAAAAGTTTGCCCCTACAATCTACTAACCCTAGTGCACTTTTTGGGTGGATTGTTGGTGATTTTTCGTGGTTGATATCTTTGTTGTAACAACTTGTATGATACAGCCATAAGGCCACTACTATATCTATGCAATACTATTTTATTTCATCCTTGTTTCATGCTAAAGTCTTTATCTTTCATACTTGAGTTAACTAATCATTTCTAGCTTGTCTCTTTCAATATTAAACTAGAGTTTTAGCAACTTTATTCGCAGCTCTTGTTATCATTTTGTTGCTGATATATATTATTGTTTATTTCTGATATATATTATTGTTTATTGCTGCAATTAGGGACAACAAGATTAACTTGCTTGTCCAACATAATATTGGGCTTGCATATTCATTTTCCTTGTGTCTCGAGCAGGTACAATCACTACTTGGAAAGTATACTACGTTGTGGCATATATTCTACCATCTACGATAATATTTTCAAGCCCTTATTATATTCCATCATTGACCTATAAGGGGAATCTTCATCATATTTTCATTTTCCATCTCATTCCCCCAGGGTTGTTGGGATTCTCTCCTTGAGGTGATTACTTCATCTCTAAAGTGAGGAGAATAACTATCTACGATGACAGTGGGTAGGGTTTCCCTTAGTTGTCGCCATCTTGTGGCTGGGTCGAGATTTTCCCAACCTACAACTTGTATGATAACAAGCACCACCTTATTCTTCAAGAACCATTAATTTGGATTTTCTAGAAAATTGAAGCAAAATTGGCTAGTGACCAACATTGACACTTTTATAGGATTTCTCAATATGGACATACTCTTGAAATTTTATCCGATTTTGAGTTTACTTGCTGCTGCTTTGGCCAAAACGATTTTTTGTCGCCATACTGTTTATCAATCTTTCTAGTCTTTCTCCTCTTCTTTCCTTCTCTCCTTTTCTCTTCTCTGTTATTCTTCTTCTCTTCTTTTCTTTTCTTTTGCGATGTGTTTCCTGAGAATTATTTTCTTGTGGAAATATATTGTCCCTTAAAGATATTTTCATTGTGCTAATACATTGCTCTACTCAAGCCCTTCTTATTGCACTGATAATTTATTTCTATGTCGATACATCACTCCAATTATTTATTTCTTGGCCAATACATCGCTCCAATAATATATTTCTCCCCCAAGACTCTTCTTTTTCCAAAAAATATTTTCTTTCTTGCCGATACTCTTCTCTTTATCAGTGCAAACTATTTACTTTGTTGACGACGTATAACACTATCTTCTTTTCTTTTGGGTGATGTATTGCACCAAAATATTATATCCTTTCCAACAATACATCGTCTTGTTAATATTATATCCCAACAATATGCATCATTTTCCCATTTTTTTTAAGTATTCCATCTTCTTTTCCTTTATTGCATCCAAAATTGTTCTTTTGGGTGACGTATTGCGCCAAAAATTTATCTTTTGGATCATTATGGATCTTCTGAAAAAAAATTCTAAGTCTTTCATTTTTTTATCATGATAAAGGGAACTATCCTTCCCTTATTGTGCCCCAAAATTATCTTTTCTCACGATAAAAGGAACTCTCCTTCCCTTATTGTGCCCAAAATTTATCTTTTCTTGCAGTGTGTTGCATTGAATTTTTTTTCTCTGTGGTGTATCACGCCAAAAATTTATTTAGGACATGATACATCACATCCCAACATTTTTTCTTCCAGTGATACATGGGAAATCTCTAAATTAGTCTAAGTCCCGGTCTTTTCTTCCAACGATGAACACCGTATGACACATAAAAAAATTATTTTGGCAATATAAACTGTATTGCCCAATTTTTTTTCTTTGGTGATACTCCTTGTATCGGCCACAAAAATTATTTCTTTGGCGACAAAACTCTATGTTGCTAAATTTTCCCGACTTTTTCTCTTAGTCATTTTTTTGAGGTTTTGGACTCACAACTGTCGCAAAACCCACAGACTCGACTCTTTGAGCCGATTTTGGCCATTTAATGGCCACATCGACCCCTACACTAGATAATCCCCCATGCTAGATAACCAAATACGAAATTCAGGGGATTTTCCCCCAAACAACACAAAGAAAAAATCTATTGTTTCACAACGGACCTATGCAGGTCTGATGTTGCAACCAACATTCTGATACCAATATTTAGCATCCCCGCTACTAACCCAAAAAAAGAATATGATACCCATTAAAATAAATGTGCACATCATGATAAATACGCCCATGCATCTAACATGATTCCTCTGTTTTTTTTTAATGTGAATACCACTATTTAGCATACACAATGACGTTTAACACTTAGAACATATAGTAAGTAAAAATCATAAATAAAAGCAGTGAGAAGAACAATTATCTTTATAAGAAAATGCATAACTAGCTGCAAACGTAGGACGTTCCACCCAACCATTGGTGCTCTAGTTCTCCCATCAATAAGTCACCTCAAGGATGGGGCTATGAATCCACAAGAAAGGGTGTCTCCTATGGCTAGATATTGTTCACTCATAGCCTAATATAAACCCAAAACAAGATAATTCCTATAGCAATTCCAATCCACAAGTTTTCTTTCCCCTCAACCTGCACAACCCAAGGAATGGGATCCCCTTCTCTACCATGCAATCCCTCAGGATATCCCACTTTCCTCTAGGGCTCCAACACAGGTTTGACATTACATATGTCTATTGGGGACTCTAGAAATTCTAAATGTAACAATAATTCTCACATCAACAACTCACTTTCTCCCTTGGGTAAATTTCCTTCCACAAAAATTTCTCTTACATGCCTATAGTCTAATTCTTCATGCATTTACTAGCTCCAAGAAGCTTCCCTCAAAACCCAATATGGCTACTTGCTCTCTCCCAACACTCCACACATTTTCCCTCTCTTCTACCCAACTATAAAAATTTCATTTTCTCCCCATTTCCTTGTCTCCCATGCATGTTAACTCTCACATTTCCCAAAGTTGATTGTACTCAAGCCCATGCTTTCATTAACACTATGAGGTGACTTTCCCCACCAAACCTCTTACATCCATTCAGTGATTGGGCTTTTGGGATATTCAAGAAGGAAAATAAAAGGTTCATACAAAATAATTGATAAAGGTGGCTTGGGATTTATAGGCAGGAATAATTCCCCCCCCCTTGAACCCCCTTCTCTTGTGAAAAATTAGCCCCCATGACTCCATCCGTGTTTGTATACATCCGGTGATGCATTTTATTTTATTATTTTCAATATACAATGTTTACATATTATATCGCTTGGCCCATGGCCATACATCTTCTTTACAATATACATCACTAATTTGGGTATTAAAAATGAGGATGTTACAAATCAATTCTATAGAAGACTTGCTTAGGGGTAAATGATGCATTATATAATATTATTTCATTTATGGAATGCCATATAGCCTAGATAACAACAATGGTAAATATTTGTAGTCACATACCTCTTTTTCATCATACCATGATTTAAATGCACTTGATATAGTATCTCCTTCCCATTTACCCGCTGGACCCAATAAAGTCTTTGAAATTAGCCACACTTCCCTTCAAAAATGCATTCAAATAACAAATGATATACGATCTCCTCATTTTCTTTACACATCATGCATAGACTTGGACCTTTCCTAGCCCTTTTTTATAAAATATCCTAGGTTAGAACTTTCTTTGATAACTTCAACCTAAAAAATAATTTTTCCTTCATAGTCCCCTTTAACTTCCAAAGCTTCACCCACCACTTCTCACTCACAACTCTTATATTCCACAAACATGGTTGCATACATATTTGTAGTGGGGTTTTTAGACCAATTAAAAAATGATCTCCTGGCTTCAATTTAATGGCACAATCATTAGAACCTACAAATAATAGGTCCATTCTACTATGATGTTCCAATGTAATCCAATCGATGTTTCCATTTTCCAAATTTCCCTCCAAGGATTTATTTGAGCATGGGAGGAGGCATCATGCAAAGTATGAATTTTTTTAATATATAGAAATGAAAAAAGATCCTTAGACAATTTGTAATTTCCTTTTACCCCTAACCATGGATTTACTCATACTCTCACTTTCTTCCATAAATAATTTTCCATGCCAACCATGAGTCAATAAGAGAAAATATGATCGAGGTGGTTATCGGTGACCTCCCACCCCTTCCAATTGGCTCACATTTAGTTTTCATCTTGGCAGTTGTTTTCTAGCTTTTCGGGTCCTAAACTTCCGTGGCCGTTTTGAGGCCCTAAGAAAAGTTTTTTGGTCCCACCACAATCATATTATAAACAAAGTTAGAGTGAGATGACATAATTTGTAGTCCTCATATATACCTTTCCAACGGGCTATCGTGCACCTAAAACAAATATCGTATGCAAAAGTTACAAACCTGGGAAGTTGATGTACCAACTTACCCCATCGGCTCCCACATGACTTTTGGCTCTTCATATCCTTGGGTTATTTTTTTGGATGTATAGGGTTTTCTAATTACTTCTTGATGCTAAAAAGGCTCAAAGGACTCATTGTAATGTGCTCAGACGAATTTGCGTAGCCACCACATATATTCTCATATATTAGCTACCAACATTCGAGCAATATTGTTTCATTTTGCATTTTACAGTTTCAATATATTTATTTATTGAATAGAAGTTAAGTCTTATTGTATATCTGTTATTGTTCTTAGTATATATGGGTTAATGTTATAGATCCTCATTTCATTTCATTCTCTCATAAATCTAGATCAATGGTATCAGAGTGGTTTGATCTTCATTTGTTTCTCTGTGCATGTCCCCAACGAGGTCAGGGTATAAGCAGTTGGGACTCGAACCAGTTGAGCCTTTGCAAGATCAACCTTGCCGAGCCCGACGACAACCCATGGGGGAATAAAAGAGATATGATGGGGCATGAGATCCATTTAAATTGTTTCTCGAGGAATCCCACACGCGATAGAGGAACAAGATGATGGATAACTTTGCACAAATCCTTCAATAACTACCAATAGGCGACGCATCTTCCTCGAGCGGAGGAGCTTCCCCCTTCAAGGTACAAATAAATTTTGATATTCCTATATTTGAATGTAAAATGGATCCAGATGCTGTAGATAAATAGTTAAACCTTCTGGAAGGGTATTTTTCTGTCCATAACTTTTCTGATAGCGAAAATATTACATTTGTGCCCCTTAAGGGCGTCCCCCATGTCAAATATTGGTGGGAGAATTTCTGTGAGAAAAAGGAAATAAATGGATCTAAATTATTTGTAGTCACACAAAATTGGTTTTTTTTCAGGGATGCTATTAAGGAACAATACTACCTTGTTGTAAGTTATGATGACTTATATACAAGATGGAGCACACTACGACATGAAAGGGACCAAACAGTGATAGAGTTCACTAGTGTATTCCATACCTTGCGCACCAAGTTGGGTATCTATTGGTTACTCTCTATCTTATATTCTTTCTGATGTTGTTGACCCAGGGTTCATGTCTTTTCGGGTTCCCAACAAAGCCTCTAAAACTATCGGCCCTCCTGGTAAGCCAGAAGGAAACACAACGCACAAGGTGCATTGCATCGTCTCACCCGAGATAGTCTTAATGGGTGGCTGCAATACTCATGTGTTTACATCCTAGGATTGAGTTGAGAGAATTGATAACTGGGTATTGGGAGTGCTACTGTGACTTATTAGTGCAATATACTGTTATTACGATTTATGCAGAAAATATCATGACTCATTCATTTAACACATCTATATCTATTGAGACAATAAAGAAATACATGCATTCAATCACACAACACAATTGTTACTATGGTTCACCCCCTGGGATACGTCCACAAATATTTGGCTCTCAACTCTTTTATTATAGGTGTTCGATCATTACAACATCACACACTTTAGAATTCTCCTCCATTGGGTCGAGATTTGTTATGAGGCAGACTAGATCACACCAGGCTCCTCAGCCTGCGATCTAACCCTCAAGATCTACCGTCCTCTGGCCTCTCTATCTCAACAACTTACAAAAGTAGGTCATACAACAAAATAGTACATATAATTTGACTCTCTATAATAACAACTAATCTCTCTCCCCTCTTCTCTCCTTTTTAATGAGACCTAGGTATCTCTATTTATACATTTCTAGCTCTTCAACCATTACAATACATTACAAAAACCCTAACCCTAATGTCGTCAGGTCTTCCATGCATTCGCACCTATTGTTCTTCCTTCCAGCTTTCGCTTTCCTTGTGCATGCCTTCTTTCCAAAAATCACCTTGATTTCAACTCTGGTTTTCTTCCAACATGCCCCCAACACTGACATGTGGCTAGTCCCGAGCCACCTAACCTTTGTGCGCTTCGTCGATCTCCTTGGTGATCACCTAGAACTTTTTCTTGAGCTCTACTGCTTGTGTTTTCACCTGCATAGTATTCTCCTTGAGTGTGTCTACTATATGGGCTGCAATTTTGTCATTGATTAATCCTACGCACTCTGCTTGGGTCTGTGCTAATGTGTCTTGGCTTCCTCTACCTGTGCAATGACTTCTGCCACTCGCTCTTGAAGTGGTTTCATTTGAGCCTGATGCTCCTTCTTTTGTGTTTACACAATGGTGAGTTTTGCCTGCAATTTCTTCATATCTTGCGCCCCTTTGACACGCTCTGTGATAGGCATTGTCTTCTACCTCTACTTGAGGTCTTGGATAGCTGTGCTTATCCTCTTTTCTTCCTTGTCCCACCTTTGGACTTGTTGATCCTCCTCTAGATTTGTCTAAAGCTGTGCTGCATTGTCGAACAAGTCGGCTGTTGTGCTAACCTGTCGCTCTATCTCCTGTAGTTTCTCTACTACTTCCTTCTTCCTTTGCTCCTTTACTGCTGGTGGAGTGGTGGGTGTGAGCTGTTCACAGAGATTATTGATCTCCCTCTGATATTTATTGATTTCCTGCACAATCTGATCAATATTCTCTGCTGCTGTGAGTTCACCGCTGTGTGTGGTTTGTGGAATATTCTCGTAAGTTCCTGCTACTTTTCGTTCTAGTTTGTTCGCGCGCTCCCTCTCCTCTTGGGTCTCGAACTTAACCTGTTCACATATTATTTTCAGCACATCCCGCTTCTCCATTTCTTGCTGTAATTCGGCTAAGTCTGTGCGTGCCCGAGATTGTACCTCTTGGGTAAAACTAACTTGCAACTTGTGTAAAACTTTGGATGGTATCCGTGGTAATACCAGTTGGATTTGAGCTAAGTGCTTTAGGGGTGTCTGTCCCACGTTCTCGTCCATGCTCAACATACTAGGTGTAATGTGGAATGTCGCGTTCAGCTGCGGTATTGTGTGGACTGTATCTCGCTCAAATTCTTCTAGTATTTATCATGTCTGCGATATTGGTGTCCTTGTTCCTATGTTGTTGCATGTTGTCTGTGCTTCCCTGATATTCTTGAGGAACTATCGCATGTCTGCCAGCTCCTATTGAATTATTTCCCTGTGGTGCGCGGTATTGTCGAAATCCTCGGATATACAATGCTGAACCCTTTAGGCTATCGTATCTGCATCATCTTCTGTGATCGTGTAATCTGGGGGTGTTCTCTGCGCCTTCAGTTTCTTGCACGAAACTCCTGTGTGAGTAGCTGGTCGCTTTTTCAGGCCTGGTTCCTATGGATTGGGGCTTGTTGTAGTACCCTATGCTTCCTCGACCTATTTCTGTTGTTCTTGGGCTGAATGCGTATTATTCTTCTTCCCATTCTGGGTCACTGTCTTAGTTGTCCCTTCATTTGTCTGGTCCGTCCTCTGTTTCTTGGGCACTGGGACTTCTTGAGGCTGTGTTTCTTCCTACCCCGTGTCCTATTCTTTTTTCTTTGTAGGTCTTTCTTGGGTGAGGGCTGGGATCTTCCAATCATCTTCCCAATCCTTGATATCCATGTTGATGTCACCCTCCATGATACAATAGCATATATGTTTGGGGTCCTTCCGCGCTTGTATCCACATCACATGTTATGTGGCCTTGAAGTTGGTGATATCCTGATACTATGCCACGACCTATGATGTTATTCTCCACATGTTGGAGATGGTCTCCTGTAGGTCGCGTAGGTATCCTTTGAATACAACTGCATTCGTCTTCTCATGCTTGGCATCTAGCATGACACCAAGTGATAAATACCTTGCTCCACAATTTTGCGTGGGTTTAGTGCCGAAGAATTTGTAACTTGATTCCTTACATCCCATGATAGCTATCAACATGAGTAGCCATGAATAATGAAACTCTTTTCCTAGATCCTCTGCATCCTTGCAGTCTTCCAAAAATAGGTTCAAGAGATACGATGCCTAGCTCAATGTGGTGCCCTTGGCACATTGTGCTGCAACTGCGACGATCTCGGCTGAAACTTCCTCCCTACGACATTTTCGTAGCAACTTGCACGCCAAGATTTTTGTGGCCATTTGTGTTGCGATATCACTGATCCTCTTGATAATGATTCATTGCATCCCCCTATCAGTGCAATATTTCTTATTCATCTCCTCTGAAAGTGCTTTCTCCTTTGTCTTATCATCCATAAATTGCACGGGATCCATGCCTCGTGATGGCAACCCTATGATGTGCGCAATAAGTTCTACGTCTATCAAGATGAGATTTTCTTACCATATGAATCCACCATGTGTGACTGCCAACAATTGTTTGATGCAACCATTTGCGTACTGTCCTCTTCCAAAGTGTGGTAAATCTAGCAGACCTAAAATCCCCATTTTCTCCAATTCTATTTCCCATTGGAGTGGTTGATCAATCGGTTCCCCAACCACATTCACTCCCATAGCTTGTAATTATACTCTCTTTGCGAATTCCAGGAGCTTGTCTGTGTCTGTAACATCGTGATCCAAGTATTTGAGCTTCTCGTTCTGACCCAACAAGTCTGGTTTCACCTATACCCCATCTGGTATACACGGCAAAAAAAGGGTTGTGATGGGTTGCTTGAGAGGTGACCTAGGTACCTGCTGCTTGTCTTTCTTTGGTGGTGGATGGCTCGAGGTTTGAGTGTCCATCATTTGTACTTTGGAATACCATTCTGTCCTACCCATGACATCCTCTACTGTTCCTTCCGGTGGGTGGTTTGACACAATTGTTTGAGATTCGTCTGGCTCGACTACTGCTTCCTAATTCGTCATCGTTCCATTGAATCTTAGAGCTACTGCGATGTTCTCTTGTTGTGCCTCCTTCAAGGTTTCTGCGTCTCGGTTCTATTTCTCTTGTGCTTCTACTGGAATATCTACATTCATGCCCTCCGGTATTGGCTTTTGGGTTTCTTCCACCATGGGTGTGGGGTTCATCGGTGTTGTATCTGGTGATGGGATTTTGTCAACATTAACGACCTCCAACGACTGTTGTTTGTTATCTTGCGATTGTGGCTGTGCTCTGGTTCTAATTCTGGAGTGTCGTGTAGTCTGGATCGACTCTGCTTGTTTTGGTGGTTCCATAGTGGTGATTGTCGAGGGTTTATTGAATTCAATGGTCTTTGTAACCGCTATGAGATGCAATCCGTTCTTTGTATACACTCTCGCTCTCTGTTTCTTCTCCAGTCTTGCAATAACATGTTTTCTCCCGCGTCCATGTTTTGTATGGGCATCGTATGAAGCTTGTTGAAGACGCTACCTATGTGAAGTGTTCAATGAACCTCCTCGTATTTTCCATTACTTCTCCCTCATTGTCTCCAGTTAGCGTGATTAATGCGGCGTCCTGTTGATCCTTTCTGACATTCAATTCTACATAAATCCATCATTTTGTACTACTTTTTCTGTTCTTCCATTTGCCGCTTGTTTCCACTTTTTACCTGGCGATTGGCCTTATCCTTGCTGAGTTTGTATTCCTAAGTGTGAGTTCTCTTTCTTCTTTCGATGCACTGTGCTTCTATTGGTACTATTTAATATCCTATTTTTTTTTTATGGCGAGGTGGGTGGTCGACTGTCGTTGTACA
This sequence comes from Picea engelmannii, assembly GCA_009831015.1. Lineage (NCBI taxonomy): Eukaryota > Viridiplantae > Streptophyta > Pinopsida > Pinales > Pinaceae > Picea > Picea engelmannii. The sequence goes on along the minus strand of ML841596.1, from coordinate 14,893 downwards.
ATTTCAATCGACTCTCGTTGATCATTCCTCTGAGTTCTATGCCTGATAAGTCTTTCAATTGTACAACTCCTCCATCTGTGATAGTTTTTATCTCGTACGGTCCTAACCAATGCATTTTGAACTTTCATGGGTGCTAAGAGGATTTGTTGTCATACATCAATACTAGATCTCCTTCCTTGAAAGTTTTCTTCTTGATGTGTCTATCATGCCAAACTTTGTCCCTTGCTTTCTGAACTCATTGGTGGAATCATGCTAAGATCTGATCTTCCTCTAAGGTCATCAATTGGTTTATCCTCTCCTATACTGTGCCTCATTCTGTTATGCATGTAATTGCTGCTACGCGCAGACTAGGTACTAGAAATTCTAATGGCACCACTGATTCTTGGCCATATACCAGTTTAAATGGCGTGTGCCCTATAGAATTTTTTCACATAGTCCTGTAGGCCCATAATACTGCTGGTATTTTGAGGTCCCAATCATCCCTATTGACATTACAGATATTTGTCAGTGCATTCTCCAAGATTTTGTTAAATGCCTCTACTGTGCCATTCGCTCGTGGGTGATATGGTGTACTCTTCTGATGATGGACTTCAAACTCTTCAGTCATAGCGTTGATAGTACTGTTGATGAAGTGCATGCCTTGGTCGCTCGTCAAAACTCTTGGGCACCCAAATGTAGTGATTGCTTGTTCAAATAGAAAGTGTGCTGCTGTTTCTTCGCTGCAATCCTTCATTGGTGTTGCTTCTGCCCATCTTGTTAGGTATTCTGTCGTGGTGATGATGTACCTTTCTCTAGTTATTTTTTTTGGTGGGTTGATTGGTCCCACAAATTCTATTGCCCATTTATCAAATGTCTTCAATGTTACCTATGGTAGTAGTGGAATCTCATCTCTTCTGTTGGGTTTACCAACCCTTTGACAGACATTGCATCTCTGGCAGTACTCCTTCAAGTCTTTATGAATGGTGGGCCACCATAGTCCTGCGTGCAATACCTTCTACGCGATATCTTTGCTTGCGTAATGTCCTCTTGCTATTCCCTCATGGGCTTCTATTAACACTCTTGGTATTTCGTGTTCTAACAAATATCTGCGCAAGATGTTGTCTGTGCCCATTTTGTATAAATGTCTTGCGATTAGTTGATAGTCTGCAGCTTGGACTACCAGGTTTTTCTTCTACGCAGTGTTATATTCTCGTGACACAGTACCTATGATTAAGTACCAAATGATATCTGCAAAGTATTCATCAGCAATATGGACTGAAAACAACTATGCGTCAGGGAATTTTTCTTCTAAATTTGTAGGTTCTTCTCCATTGGTGACCCTTAACAGGTGCTTAGGTCCCGCATTCAGTTTTTCTGGGACTATGACTTCAATGTCAAATTATTCAAAGAGTAGTAACCATCAACATATTCTTTCCCCCAACACTAGATTGTTGACTAGGTATTTCAGGGATGAGTGATCTGTGAACATCTTAAAGTGTTTTCCCAACAAGTAATGTCTGAACTTCTGTAGTGCGTATACCATAGCCAAGCCTTCTCTCTCTATGGTGTTATAGTTCTGTTTTGATTCTGATAGCTTCCTGCTCACAAATGCTATAGGGTGATCCAAATATCCCACTCCTGATTGCACCAAGATAGCTCCAAGTGCTATGGCTGATGCATCTACATGTACGTGGAATGTCTTCTCCTAGTCTGGAAATACTAGTATTGGCGCGGTGACCATATTTTCCTTCAGGGTATCTAGACTGTGTTGACACTCATCGTTCCACTAAACCTTTATATCTTTTCTTAACAATTTTTCCATTGGCGCGGTAATTTGTGCATATCCTTTGATAAACTTTCTATAGTATCCTGTGTGTCCCAATGTTGCTCTTAACTGATATACTATTTTTGGTGGTGGTAAGTTAACAATTACTGCAATCTTTGCAAGATATAATAGTAAACCTTGTTTTCATACTATATGGTCCAATATTATCCCAAAAGGTGTTCTGAATATGCATTTCTTTATGTTTAATGATATCTCACACTGCCTGCATCTTTCTAACATCATCCGTAAGACCTCTACATGGTCTTTCAACAAGCTATAGACTGTCCAATCATACAAGTATACCTCTAGAAACTGGTGGATGAATTCCTTGAACACAACAATGACTACTCTGGAAAATATTGTTGGTGCATTCTTTAGTCCAAACATCATGAATGTGTACTGGTAGGATCCCCATTCTATCGCAAAGGTGGTATTGTATCTGTCTTCCCGTGCTATCTTGATCTGGTGGTAGCCTGAGAATCCATTAGTGAATGAGTAAGTTTCATGTCCTCCTACGTTCTCTAAGACTTCGTCCATGAAAGGTGTAGGGAATGGGTCATGTAGACATGCATCGTTCAACTTCCTCAAGTTTACGCATATCCGTATCCCTCCTTGTTTCTTGTCCTAAACTACCATCAGGCTTATCCATTTGGATTCTTCCACTAGTTCTATGATTCTAGCTTTGAGCATTCTGTCGATCTCAACTTTGACTTTCTGCATATAGATTGGGTTCAATCTGTATGGTCGTTGTGTGATCGGTCTTGCTTCAACTCTGAGTGGTATCTTCATTTCTCCTAGCTCTCCTTCTATACCCTTCATCTCTGTAAACTTTGTGGGAAATAGGTTGCTGTATTCGCGTAGTAACTCTGTTATGCTTTCTACTGTTTGCTCATCCCAGTAATCTCCGATGCTGGCCATTTTGGGATTCTCAACTATCCCAATGTTAACTTTCTTTACCATGATCAACGCGACAATAACTTATGATTCTATAGGTGGACCTTCCGCTTCTCTTTCACCTTCCACTTCCTTGATCTGAATATTGTGTGAATTGTCTTCCTTTGGTGCGTCTTCGTGCACATGGTAACATGACAACAGTTCTTTGACTTTTTGTCTATTCTGTTGTTGCTCTTCTATTATGAGCTCGATTTTTGGTTCCTTGATGAATATCACTCCTCTTATGTTTTTCAGAGCCACATGTATGTTGGGGTTCTCATGCTCGAATGAGAAAGTGATTGTAAATTTCTGTTGTCATACCGTCCATGTCATAGTTCCTCTACGCAATTCCTGGTCTGTATACTAGTTTACTGGTATAACCTCTAGAGTGTGTATAAAATAATGGGGCCATTCCTCTAGTGGTGTCAGTTTCCACAGTGTTATGCACTTCTCCAAGTGCTCCGTTGGTGTCCCCTATCCATCGTACTTCTGCTGCTTGTTGTCTTTCTATTTTGCACTGAACCTTATGCGTAATAACCACTTACATTGGTACCAATCTGTGATTGTCTCTTTGTGTGCACCCCACCATCTTGCAGGTGTGTCCTTGAGTGCTATATCAAGTGCTAAGAGTATCAGATTCTCTGAAAGTTCATCCTCATATGGTGCCAAGAATACTTCTAGATCATTTATTCCATGGAAACTAGGTGGTTCCCTTATTTTCGTGCCTACCCATCTTACTGCATGGTCTATTCGTGCAAATCTTCTCGTGGAAACTTCATTTAGCCTTTGTTTCCAGTTCTCCAAACCAGTATCTAAGTCTGCTGCACATGAAGTAATGCTCCGCCAACTGAGTACCCTGTCTACAGTTGGGTTTACATAATCTTCATCGTGCACAGTTTTTCTATACAACTGGCCGATTTCCTCTAAATCTAGGCAAGTGTGTTCTACAAACCTTTCCCCTTTTAATGGGTCTAATGGAACGATGATCCTATATTCACCTGACTCAATTGTCATTTTTCACGTCTTTAGATTGATTATGGATTGGTTGTCAAACGCCCAATCCAAGCCAAATAACATTGGATATGGTGTTGTGCCGTCCACAATTTCAATCACTTCAAAATCTGCTTTAGTGCGCACCCCATCTAGGTCTACTGTCACTCATTTCAGTCTACCAATTGGTAGGACTCTGTGCTAGTTTGCTAGTTTTAGTTGAACTGGTGAATACCCTAATGTGGGATCTCCCATACACTGCCATGTGCTCTTTGGTAATACGTTAACTTCAGATCCCAGATCCAATATGATATATCCCATGTTGAAGTCTCCAATGTTGGCATTCAATATGAATTCCCTACTTGTTCTTCTCCTTGTATGGATGTGATTGACTGTCTTTTGTTCTAGTTTTCCTTCTGTTTCTCTACTACATCTTTCCAATACATTTTTCAATATTTTCATAGATGATGGATCATTTAATACTTCTACACATGATTGCAAAAAGCCTTTGATTGTACTTACTTTTCCCATGGAGTGTGTCTCGTTGGTATGATCTAATAATGGAGGCATCTCGTATTCTGACGCTTCTTTGCTTTGATGCGTAGTTGAATTCGTCGCAATATCCTCCTTTTGAAATTCTTGTCAGGATTGCTTGAATATTTCCTTCTCCTTCTGCGCATCGAACCTCTTCCTTGGTTCGACATTATTCTTCACTCATTGGTGGTGTAGTGGCTTTTGTCAAACTGCGTCATTCTCTGTTTTAGCTCGTCCGCAGGTGAACATATTGATGTTTCGTCCTTCATCCCTTGCTTCAGCTGAGATCCATTGAACATTCTGGTTGTTCTGGTTTCTCTTTTCTTGAATATTTACTAATAGTGTCAGACATTCTTCCATATCATGGTCTGATGCATGACAATACATACATGTTGCTGGAGGAAGTGGAAATTCCCTTGCATAGTGTCCTGGTTGTTGACAGTTGTGACATACCACTAGTCCTCTACCTTGTCCAAAATCTCCTCTCGCTCATCCTCCACCTCTGTAGCGTTCTCGATCTCCTCTCGGTGCATTGTACTGAGGTGCCTGATTGTACTGCACAATATTGTACTGAGGTTGTGATGCAGTGTACTGTGGCTGCACGGTATTATATGGTTGCTGCACAATATTATACTACTACTACGCAATGTTGTATGGGGCTGGAACTGGATTAAACTATGGTGCAGCTTACCCCATCATCATTTCTGCTTGCACTCTATATGCATCTGATGTCCTCACTTGCATCAACTCCATAGTTCTACAATCTTTGTCGTTGGGGCTCACCGACTTACAAAATTTGCAATATGAACTTTTTGGGACTGTCTGGTATTTATGCATCATTGAGCAGTGATACGGATTGTGGCCTAGTTTCTTGTAGATTTCGCACCATAGTCCTCCTGTTGGTAATGGATTTAGCATTTCTGCTACCATATACTGTGCGAATGTTGGAAATTCATTCTTGTGGTGTCCTTTCGTCTGACATATAGTACACCAAACGACTTCTCGTTTATCCTTACTTTTATTCTGGTTGAGTTGGAACCTCAAGTTCTTCAGATCCTCCTTTAGTTCTTTGATAGCTAGATATGTCTGCTGATAATGGTTTTCTTCCCATTGTAGGGCTGTCTGTAGAGCCTCTGTCTGCATCTGAAAATTTTGTTTTCGTAGTGGATATTTTAAGTGTGGGAGCAGTGAAATGAAAAACAAGTGCCAATGCTACATATCGGTCATGAGATATTTCAACTTCCCCTTTAGTCACTTGAATCTCTGGTCAATCTCCTAGATGGATTCTCCCGATTTTTGTCTAATTTTGATCATCTCATTCATGTATTGATCTTCTAAACTCGGCTTCTAGAATTCATTTATCAACAGTTTCTTGATGTTTGCAATTGTTCTGGTTGTCTCTGGTGGATTGTTTGTAGCTAAGCTCATATACCAATCCAATGTGCAATCCCTTAGTGTAATCGCTAGCTGTGCTAGTTTAGTATCTTCGTCTATGATTTGTTTTGCTTCCCAAATCTTCTCATAGATGAACGAATGTTTTTCTGGGTCCTCTGACGCTTCTCCTTTAAATTCTAGTAACCTGATGGTGGGATCGTGTCCTGCCATTCTGAACGCTGAGATACTACCTCCGTGCGATGTATATACTTGACTAGTGCTGCCTGAACTGGCTCCTCTAGTTGTTTCTCCTTGTGTAGATGTACTTCCTACTATTTGACTTCTTCTGAACTTCGACTGTCTAAACAATGGTGTTCTCTTTGGTGTATTAGTCACACATGGGTTTATGGGTTCCACATTGACATTAATATGGATAGGATTGCTGCCTTCTCTTCCCATTCTTTGACCTCTTGTCTTCTTCTCATATGTTGCATGCAAGATTTCCTCAATCTTCTCCACAACCCGAAGATCTTCTACCTCTTCTTCGTCACTTGCCAAGCCTTCCCTCATTGCTACGACTCTCTTCTTGGTATTCACCTTGTAATGGTAGGGTACTCCGCTACGCGTCTTTCTAGTTGTCACCAAGATCCACTTGATCTAGTCATCATCCATCATGATCGGGTCCAAGGGTTCCTCCTTCTTTCCCTTATCCTTTCCTCCTTCCATTTCTCCTCTTTCTGTTAGTGCTTCCCCTCTTCCCCCATGCACATAGAGAAATTTAGATGTCTGACTCCATTGTCATTACAACTTTTTTATATAATAATATATTGATAGAAGTATACAACGATATAATTTAGATTCCTCGAGGTCCTCGTAGAAACTCTTTCTCTGTTGCACTGTACGACTTCGCTGCATCTACTGCAAACTCTGTTAAAAAACTTGCCATAATACTGTCGAGCCAAAAGTCTATTGCGTGGGTGAATTTGTTGTTTACCTGTTGTAACTGATCAATATGTACTGGGGTCCAATCTGACTATCGGACCCAGTTCGTTGTGTGGTTATACTTCAACCTTAGTATCCACTCCTGCAATAAGTGTGGAAAATCACAGAAAAAGACTTCGTGTAAATCAGTAAACACACATTTCTCAAGATATTTGCGGTGTGTTATTCTAGGGTTTCTGTTATCTTTTTGTGCAAACTCCAACTCTTTTGTCCTTATATAGCTTTTGATCTCTTCTTTTATGGGATTCCATGGTCTCAACATCCCCTTCTAGTGGCTCATTGCTCTCTTCCCTGATATTGTCTTGATCTGCCTCCGACAGATCTTCAACTTATCTCATCTACTCAATCCTCTTTTGTGCCTACCAACGAAAACAAAACCATTTGTTGGTTACTCTCTATCTTATATCCTTTCTGAGGTTGTTGACCCAAGGTTCATGTCTGTTCGAGTTCCCAACAAAGCCTCTAAAACTATCGACCCTCCTGGTAATTCAAAAGGCAACACAACACATAAGGTGCATTGCGCCGTCTCACCCGAGATAGTCTTAATGGGTGGTTGCAATACTCATGTGTTTATAGCCTAGGATTGAGTCGAGAGAATTGATAACTGGGTATTGGGAGTGCTATTGTGACTTATTAATGCAATACACTGTTATTACAATTTATGCAGAAAATATCATGACTCATTCATTTAGCAAATCTATATCTATTGAGACAATAAAGAAATACATGCATTCAATCACATAACACAGTTGTTACCATGGTTGACCCCCCCTGGGTTATGTTCACAAAGATTTGGCTCTCATCTCTTTTATTATAGTCGTTCGATCATTACAATGCCGCGCACTTTACAATTCTCCTCCATCGGGTCGAGATCTGTTATGAGGCGGACTAGATCGCACCAGGCTCCTCAGCCTGCGATCTAACCCTCAAGATCTACCCTCCTCTGGCCTCTCTAGCTCAACAACTTACAAAAGTAGATCATACAAAAAAATAGTACATATAATTCAACTCTCTAAATAACGACTAATCTCTCTCCCCTCTTCTCTCATTTTTTATGAGACCTAGGTATCTTTATTTATAAGTTTTTGGCTCTTCAACCATTACAATACATTACAAAAACCCTAACTCTAATGTCATTAGGTCTTCCATGCATGCGCACGTGCTGTTATTCCTTCCAACTGTCACTTTCCTTGTGCGTGCCTTCTTTCCCAAAATTGCATTACTTTCCGCTCTGGTCTACTTCCAATAGTATCAAAGACTCTGAGCGAAAACTGGTGCATAGAACCGCAGTGGTATGCATAGATACATCCAGACAAAAATGGAGTTTTTGGACATCTCGTCCTTGGACATGACCTATCTATATGTTGCCAAAATCAAGCAGAAGCTTAAAAAAAATACACGGTCATTTGGGCCTGCGAACCCCTCACAACAGAAGCAAGGAAAAGGGGGTGACAACCCACATAAAAAAGGGCAGAGCAAGTATGGAAAACCTTAGGAAAACCATTCTAAACCACAAACAAAGAAATACACTGGGAAGATGAAGAAAGACATCATGAAGTGGTGTGAGTTCTATAAGATCCCCTAGCATAACACCGCTAAACAATGCTCAAAGAAGTCATTGGTGGCTGAGGTGAAAGCCTCCAAATCAAATGTGGGCTCTGACTCTAAGACAGAACAAAAAAAATGGTGATGGATCATTGATGCAGAACCTACTGCGAATGTTGCTACCACCAAGGTCCAAACCGATGAACCTGATGAACCAGAGTAAGGTGTGTGCCTCTTTGATGCACATATGTGGGTGATAGATACTCCGCTGCACTTCATCGTTGATAACGATATCTAGAGAAACCTCATCTCAATGTAGGTATTCAAGTGGTTAGCTCTGCTGACAACAACAAACCCACAGTTGTACACCATCAGATGGCTCATCTAAGAGAGCGATCTCCGCATCAACCAACAGTGCCACCCACCCTACAACATCAAGCCCTTCAAAGATGAGGTATTGTGTGATGTCGCCCCCCTTGAAATTTGTGATGTTCTTTTGGGCCAACCTTATTTATGGAAATATCATGCTATATATGAGTCTTGGCCTCATAGTGTTATTATTACTTTGGACAGGAAATTGTACAAGATACTTGAGGTATCCCCATCTACTGCTATTTCCTTTATCTCTGCCAAGCAATGCAGGAAGGTCATCTCTCAGACCGACAAGTTTTTCTTCTTCATGGTTCACACTCAAAGTGGGTGGAAGGTTGCAACCACATCCATGGCCTTCGTGACATGTCTCTCCATGCAACAAAATCAAGTGGATAAGGTCATGGAAGAATACAAAGAAATCTTCTCCTCACCCACTGTGGTACCTCTACATTGTCAGGTCAAGCACTCAATCAATCTAACCCCTGACACACTACTACCCAATGGGATAGTCTATCACTGCTCTCTGTCAGAAAATGAGGAAATCAAGCACCAGATCCAAGAGCTGCTCAAAAAGGGGCACATCCAACGAAGTTCATCACCTTGTGGAAACCCAATCATGCTGGTGCAGAAGAAAGACGAGACTTGACGACTCTACATTGATTATCGGGCCCTAAATAAAATTATAGTTAGGAACTGGTGCCCAATTCCCCAAATTGATGATCTCCTTGACCAACTCAAGGGGGACAAATGCTTCAGCAAGGTTGATTTGAAGTCTGGCTACCACCAAGTCCCAATAGAGCAGACCGATGTATGGAAGACTGCCTTCAAGTCCAAAGAAGGTATTTTTGAATGACTGGTCATGCTCTTTGGCTTGACAATTTCCCCAACAACTTTCCCGAGGATGATGGATGATAAATTGCGTCCTTTCACCAATTCTTTTGTGGTGGTGTATCTGGATGACATCCTCATCTTCAACAAGAGTTGGGAGGAACACTTGCAGCATATTCAATAGGTTTTACACACTGTGTGACAACACAAGCTATATGAATTTTGGTTATCAGTGGCCACCTACTTCTTACAACTAGCTCACGTTAATTTTTCACCTTGGCAATTTTTTTCTAGCTTTTCAGGTCCTAAACTTCCAGGGCCGTTTTGAGGCCCTAAACAATGTTTTTTGGGCCCGCCATAGTCACATTAGAAATTAGTTCAGTGTGATGACATAATGTGTAGTCCTCGGATAGGCCTTTCCAACGGGATATCATGCACCTAAAACGAAGATTGTATTCAAAATTTACGACCCTGTGAAGTTGATGTACCAACTTATTCCATCGGGGCCCACATGACTTTTGGTGCTTCATCTCCTAGTGTTAGGTTTTTGGATGTCTAGGGTTTTCTGATTACTTATTGATGCAAAAAAGGCCCAGAGGCCTCATTGTAATGTGCTTAGATGAATGCGTGTAGGAACCACATCTCTTCTCAGAGATTAGCTACCACCATTCGAGCAAGACTGTTTCATTCTGCATTTTATAGTTTCAACATATTTCTTTATTGAATAGAAGTTAAGTTTTACTGTATCTTTGTTATTGTTCTCCGTATATATATGTGTTAATGTTATGGATCTATGTTTCATTTCATTCCGCTCATAAATCTAGATAAAAAGGCTCCCACAAGTGCTTTCTAGAATATTGTGTAGTTATATGCATGATTGGGTTCCTTCCTTATCCACTCTTAAATAACAAGCGATTCAATATATTTTTGCCTTATTACTTAATGCCTCAAGACTTGTCCCTTTCTTGGCTTCCACATTCTCTTGGATACTAATGCCTAGCCAATGGATTTTATATTCTTTACGCCCCGACCTCCAAGAGACTTAGAAATCATCCTCCATTTAACTAAAACAAATGCATCTTTGTATTCCCTACCTTTACATAGGAAATTAACATATTTTTTATTACATTTTTTCTAAATCCATATAGGAATATAATGGAGTGCCAATGTACATAGGTTTCCTCTAATACATATTTAATGAGAGTATATATCCCTCCTTGGGATAACCACTTATTGCACCATACATGAATCCTCTTCTCTGTTTTGGCATAAAACCATATCTGGGCATTGTACCCATAGTCATTTTCCTTCAAATTGAATCCCAAATATTTAATCCCATTCTAAAAGGGAATATTTGTGAATTGGATAATGGTTTTGATAGCTTTACCTCGACCCTTAGGGACCTTGTCAAAATCAAGACATTTTTTTTGTACATTTATTTGCACTCATGTTTCCTTCATATAGAACCCTAATATCTCCTGAAATCTATTGGAATTCTTGATGGAACCATTCCCAAATAAAATGACACCATCCACAAATAATAGGTGATTCAAGATATAATGTCTTCCTAATTTAATTCCTTTCAATCCACATGTAGACCTTGAGTGAATAAAAAACCTACTAATTCCCTCTACCACAAGTAAGAATAAGAATATAAGGCCGGTTGGTTGGTCTTATCAAAGCTGACCTGCTGGCAAATTTGGCTGGAGCGGAATAGCAGGATTTTCCAGGGGAAAACACATAATTCTAAAGTGATCGTGAGTAAGATAAAAACAACTCTCAAAGAAGTTCCGAGTGAGCATGTGCGAAATCTCACCGATAAAAACCTCTCCCCTCATGAGGTGGAGTGGGGTAGATTGTTGGGCTTACAAATCATCAATGCAGATTTCCAAGAGGAAAAGAAAAAAGACTGGTAGATTAGAATGTCAGAAGAGAATTTCAGCAATTGGAATAAGGAAATGGCTTGCTACTCTTTGTTCTTTGATGGGACGAAAAAAGGTAATCCAGGGAATGTAGGTGCAGGTGGAGTCATCAATAATATGGAGGGCCAAATTGGGCACATGTACCCTTGGGGATTAGGCCAAGACACCAACACCCAAGCAGAGGTGATGGCGTTGTTGAAAGGTCTCAATATTTTACAAAAGGTGGGCATCAAGGAAGCAAAGATCTTTGGTGATTCTCAGACTCTCATAAAAATGCTAGTCGAAAATTCAAGTCCGAAGGATCTTCGACTAACTAGATTGATGATGAGAATTAAAAAGCTTGCTAGGTCCTTTCAAAAGTTAATCTTTTTCCATGTTTTGTGGAACAACAACAAAGAGGTGGATGCAGAAGAAAATAGAGCTTCTCTTCTTCCTGCAGGCACTCTATTATGGGATGAGAAGGAAAATTGGGATCCAATTCCATAGTAGTGTTTTTATGTTTTATTGTTTTTTCTTCAATAGTTTGTTTGTGTCTTTAAGTTAGGGGAAATCTCGTTACTAATGGGGATTCCAGAATCTAAGAAGCTTCAATATGTCAGAATTAGAGATGGGTGGAATATTGGGAGATGTCCCGACAACCTTGGAAGCATGTAAATGGGCATTTATGCCGAGAATTTTAATACCAAAACATAACTGTTTCTGTAAAAAAAAAAGTAAGAATAAAAATATAGATAGGGGCAGCCCCATCTTATCCCTTTGGTAGGATTGAATAAACAACTACAAAACTACTAGTCATAAATAGAACATAATCTAACCTTAAACATCCCTCTATCCAATTTACAATCATAAAAACAAAACCCTACATGAATCTCACATAGAATCAAAAGACCCTATCACATGCTTTAGAGAGATCTAACTTTATGATGAAGGTTGGCATCTTCTCTATCTTGATAGTGTGTAAGGCCTCTTCAACCACACTTACTGTATAATGGATTTGCATACCACTTAATAAATCAAACTACTTTGAGGAAATAACTTCATATGAGACAAGTTTAATACTCATAGCAATCACTTTTTCATTATTTTATAAACAAAATTACATAAATAAACTAGTTTGAACTCTTTAGATGTGTTAAGGGTATGATGTTTGAATTAAAGGTACCTAACACTTTATCAAAAACCCTTCACTCTTGTGTTCAGGGTATGCAGTTTGAATTAAAGGTACCTAACACTTTATCAAAAACCCTTCACTCTTCTACTATATCTAGCAAGTATTCTTTAATCAAATCATAAAATCAATGTAGAATTATATAAACCAACCATTTGAATGAGGACTTTTGTTTATGTTAAATGAGTACACCACATCCTTCGGTTGTTATTTTGTCATTGCGTCCATCAAATGGTCATTATGATCTTTCTCTATAAGCCTTGATAAAAAGTGGATAGTTTGACAATATACACTATATTGGCCACAAGAGGCTCTCTAAATAGAGTTTGAAAATGAGTTGTACCTACTTCTAATATATTGATAAAGCTAGAGGCTCTTATTCCATCCATGTTTTGTAAATCCCATATTGTATTTAATTTCTTTCTCATATTGGCATAATTGTTGATTTTTTTTCCTTCTCATCACCTTTCACTATCCAAGTAGCCCTAATTTTAAGTCTCCACTTTGAGATTTCCCACTATAATAATCCCCTTTTGTCATCCTCCAATATTTTTCCCTTTTGTCATCCTCCAATATTTTGTGTTGTAGCAATTCATCTTCACTGAAAACCCCATTGATACTTTTATCATATATCTAAGCAACACGAGTCTCTAAATCCCACAGATCTTGATGAGAGATATTATGCTTTTCCTTTTCCTATTCAATAGTAATATTATTGACCTTTTTCATAACTTCCTTAAATTGAAACATAGTAGATTTTTCATTTTCTATTTAGATGCTCCCATTTATTACGAATCATATCCTTGTAGTATTCATCCTACAACCAATGATGATTAAACTTGAAAGGACTCGGGGGATTAATATCATCTTTTTCTATTTGGAGAAAGATTGGTGAGTGATCAGAAACACCCCTTGGGCCCACACATTATTTTATTTCACTACATCATGTGACATTCCATCATAAAAAAATAAATTTATCTAATCTCTTTGAGATCCTTTCTTTCCCTAACTTGTTATTCCTCCAAGTGGGAGAAAACTTGACTGGCTCCACACGACTAAGGTTTTCCTCCTCAAAACTATGAATGAAGAAATCTTCTAAGGTGTCTAACCTCCCATTGATCCCCCACACCTATCCTCTCTTCATGGTGAATTGTAGGTCACCTCCCACAATGAAATTTTATCTCTCAATGTTATCTACCAGAAAGAAATTCTCCCAGTACTCTCTTCTATTCAAATAGGGCCCATATACATTAAAAATTGAAAGTCTTTCCCAAATCTAGAGATTGTAGTTCACTCCATAAATTCAATTGAAAAACCTCACAACTCCTCTCTAGAACCCAGTGATGAGGCCCTCAGACCTTCCATTTGATTCCAATGCATCAAATTCTTTCCCCTTTAAAACTCCTTGTAAAGTCTGAATGGCAACACTTCTTCTCACCATTGTTTCATGCAAACAAATCTCATAAACATTATGAGAAACCACTAACCTATATATCACATTATTTTTATGGGCTACAATTATCCCTCAAATATTCATATAGAGCAATATCAATTTTTGACCATTTTGGGGAATTTCCATACTTTTAGTGTCCCATGGATAATACTTTGCTTGCAATCTTTGACTTCTCTTTCACCTTTTTCCTTTTCTAGATTGATAAGATACTTTTTGTCTTGAGAGGTTTATGCACATCTAGCTCCACCATCCAATTATAGTTCCCCTTTAACCTTTTCATTTTGAGATTCAACTATAGGGTGTTTAAAATATCTCAAAAGGCATGTCACATCTTTTCTCTTCTCATAATGACCAAAAACACCATTTACTTGAACTCTTTATTCCTTTCCCACATTAATCCCTTCCGCACATACCTCATTCTTTTTTGATGGAGGGTGACTTCTTGTCCTCAATTCATATTCCAATTTATTTGGGAGGGCTTCTTCAACAAATTTAGGAAGAAAAATATAATCCAAACAAGGCCTATTAACTTCAATTCTTATTCACCACTAGCTCCATGGGGTGTGATAATGAATATGCAATGACATTTTATGAAATTTGGAGGCTAGTAGAGGGAGACTTTTTTGAATCCATATTCGAGGAGGATGTAATCCTATCACCTTTGTCCAAATCACTATATCATAACTTCTCACTTGAGAGTGTCCTCTCCAAACCTAAAGAAGCCTTCTCAGGAGATCACAATGCAAGGAATTTTTTTAAATGAGCATCAAGGGGACCTTATTTTCCTAAGTCCTTCTCTCCAATTATCTCAAAATTCTTATCCAAATCCATTTCTTGAGAAGAGGACATTTGAACTACTTCATCCCAACCCTGAAATCCATTCCTATCATCATATTTTAGTGGTTTCTATAGCGGTGGCAATGAAAAGTCACATTTTGGTATTCCAAAAATTTAAATACGTTCCATAT
>ML841593.1:0-14867 GCA_009831015.1 Picea engelmannii | reverse complement strand
GAATCCATCTTAGTATCCAACTTAGCTTCCATTGAATCCATCTTCTTTTGTAGTTCATTTATGTCCCTATGCATTTCTTCACCTTCATCAAGAGTCCAATTAGGATTTTATGGAGGCTTATTTGGTGTAGAAGGTCCCTTTTTGGTGGCATGTTGGCCAAGTATCACTTTTGAATCTTGATTTTGAGGCGATTCTGCTAGACAATATTTATTATGTTCTATCTCCCAAGTACTCAATGCCTTGAAAAAAAGATAATTTCAAATAATAAGCCTCTTCGAGGGGGCAACCTCCTTTTACCCCACTTAAATGTTCAAGTACAAGATGATTCAAAATGAAAATTTCTCCTTGGTATATATAGGAGACTGGGAGGTATAATTACAACTAATGGCCTAAAGCCGACATAAATAAAATAACATTACTAATATAATATGACCCAATTAAGGGGTAATGAGCCAATATTAGGGCTTAACAAAATGAAACTGTTGTAGGTATGTGGACCACTTCTAATGGAGATCGTTTTGCAACTTCCCTTGTGTTTGTATGAACTGCAAGGGTCGGTGGTCTGTGTGGATGACCATTTTCTTTCCCAAAATGTAATGCTTCCATTGTCGGCAAGCTTGCACAATAGAATACATCTCTTTTTCATAAGTCAGATACTTCCAGACTGTCTCGGAAAAATTCTCACTGTGATATGCAATTGGATGGCCCTATTGAGTAAGGACTGCCCCAATAGCATAGTTAGAGGCATCTGTCTCGATCTCAAATGGTTGTTGCAAATCTGGTAATGTGAGAACTGGTGCAGAGCAAAGGCAATGCTTCAACTCTGTGAATTCCTTCTATTGAGATTCAGACAAAAAAAAAATTCTTTCACTCCTCCCTTGGTGACTTGACTCAAGGACCAAGTGATATGAGAGAATCCCAACACAAAACCAATGGTAGAAATTGGCAAGACCCAACTGGTTGTGGAGCTCTGTTAGGGTGGTTGGGGTTGGCCAATCCTGAATGACTTTGATCTTGGATGGATCCACATGCACCCCCCGCTCATCAATAATGTATCCCAGATACTAAAACTGGGTCATGCCAAAAGTGCACTTCTCCAAATTGTCATACAACTTGCGTTGTCGTAGTGTTTGGAGGACATGTTGGATGTGGTGGAGGTGATCTTCCCAAGTCTGGCTAAAGATCAGAATGTCATCCAAGTACACCACTACAAATGAGTTGGTGAATGGTCGCAAGATGTTGTTCATTATCCTCATGAAGGTTGAAGGGGCATTCGTCAACCTGAAAGGCATGACGAGCCATTCGAAAAGGCCCTCCTTGGATTTGAAGGAAGTCTTCCACACATCAGAGGGTTCGATTGGTACCTGGTGATACCCAAAATCCAATTCGATCATACTGAAATATTTCACCCCCTTGATTTGGTCCATAAGCTCATCAATCTGTGGGATCAGGTACCTATTCCAGACAGTGATCTTTTCAGCGCCTGATAGTAAATCTAGAGTATCCAAGTCCCATCCTTCTTCTGCACTAGAATGATCGGGCTCCCAGAGGGTGATGAACTTGGTCGGATGTGACCTTTCTGCAAAAACTCTTGAATATGCCTCTTGATTTCGTCATTCTCTAGAATAGGGCGTCAATAGATTGGTCCATTGGGAAAAGACACACCTGGGGTTAGATCGATGGGGTGCTTGACCAGGTAGTGTAGAGGAACCCTTGTGGGGGAGATGAAGATGTCCTCGTAATCCTCCATGACCTTATCCATCTATTTTTGTCATGCAGAGGGTCACTATCTGGAGGTCGTGGCCACAGTCTTCTTATTTCCCTGAGGGTGGATCATCAGGAAAACAAATTTCATGGTTTTGGAAATGATATTACCGCATTGTTTTGCAGTAACCAAGGAGATGGTTGTAGGTGGTGCTATTTCTTATATCCTGTACAACTAATTATCCAAAGTAATAATAACAGCATGAGGCTTGGACTCATACACATCATGTCGCTTCCACAAGTATGGTTGGCCTAATAATACATCAGAAACATCAAGAGGCGAAATGTCACATAATACTTCATCCGTGAAGGGCTTGATGTTGTAGGGAAGGCGACATTGCTAGATGATGCAGAGGTCCCGTCCTTGGTGCAGCCACCCAATGGTGTATGGTTGTGGGTATGTTGTGGTTGGCAAGCCCAACCATTTCATGACCTCTACTAAGATGAGTTTCTTCTGGCTCCCACTGTCGACAATGAACTGCAATGGGGAACCCTTTACCCACATCTGGGAATGGAAGAGGCACTCCTCCTCCTCTATATCTTTTGGTTCCTTCTTCTGGATCTTCGTGGTGGCAATGGTGGCGTTCGACTCTGCATCGATAATCTTCTTCCCCCTATCATTCCCCTTATCGGGTTCTAATTTAGAATCAGAGCCTCCATCCAATTAATAAGCCTTCAACTTGGCTACCAATGACTGCCTGGCCTGACACTCACTTGTGTTGTGAGTGGAGCTCTTATGAAACTCACACCACTTCCCTGTTTCCTTTTTTTTCTTCATGGTGTTTGTTTTTTCTTGCGGCTTTGGCGGGTTGTCCTGGACCACCTTGCCTTAGCTTGGTCCTTTGTTTGGCAGTTTGGGGGTACCTCTCCCTTGCTTCTAATTCGTAGACCCAAAGTCTCGCTTCTTCTGTTTGAACTTTTGCTCAATCTTGGCAGCATACCGGTATGCCACACCAAGCAAGGAGATGTTGAGGAACTCCATTTCCTCCTGAATGTATCTATGCAGACAATTGTGGTACTTTAACACCAAATGTTTCTTTGAATATTTGATACCCAACTTTGTGCGCAGGGTATGAAACATATTCGTCATCTCATGCACATATTGGTCCCTTTGATGCCGCAGCGTAGTCCATTATATGTATTTTTCCTCATAGCTCCCCACGGAATAATATTGTTCCTTGATGTAGTCTTAGAAATAATTCCAAGTGGGTGTGACCAAGAACAAAGAGAGTTCCCCCTCGCTCTGTTGTTCACAGTAGTTTTCCCTCTAGTCCTTGACATGGGGGTGGCTTTAAAGAGTGCAAAAATAATCCTTTCTTAGTCGGAAAAGTCATGAACCAAGAAATATCCTTCTAACATATTCAACCATCTATCTACGACATCTTTATCTATTTGTCCCTCAAATATGGGAATGTCAAAGTTTACTTGTACCTTAAAAGGAATGGATGCTAAATGTAGATGTTCTGCTAGTGGGAAGTCATTGAAGGATCTGGGCAAAGTTTTCCATCATCGCATTCCTTTGTTTCTTGAGGGCCTCCTCAAGCAATAATTTGATAGGATCTCCTTCTCCCTCATATTTCTTTTCTTCCCCCATGGGAAGTCGTCAGGGTTTGCGAGGCTGATCTTGCAATGGTTCATCCAGATCGAGCCTTAACTCCTTATACCCTAACCTCATAGGGGACATGCAATGAAGGATCGAGAAAGAGAAGATTGCTCTGATACCACTGATCCAGATTTATGTAGGAACATAATGAAATACATAAATACACATAAATACAGAGTTGTAGTGGAAATAAACTTCATTTCATTAATAACAAATGAATGAAAATATGCTTAGAGATAGAATGGGAATAAAATAGCTAGGGCGTTGGTAGCTTATCTCTGAGAAGAGATGTGGTGGCTATTGGCATCTAAACACTATGTTACAATGAGGCTAGAAAACCCTAAACAATATTATTGAGAAACAATGGAAAACCCTAAACATCCAAAATCCTAAACCATAGGAGATGAAACGCCAGAATATGGGCCCCGTCGGGATAAATTGGTACATCAATTTCTCGGGGTCATAAATTTGGCATACTATCTCCATTTGATGCACATGATACATCATTAAAAATATCTATCCGAGGACAACACTATTCCGAGCGAATATCGAGTCGAGAACAAACTCATATTTGGCAAAGCTTTGATGCCAAAAAAACGTCGTTTAGGGCCTCAAAACGGCTCCAAAAGTTTAGTACCTGAAAAACTGCTAAAAATGGTAAAGTGTGCTACAATTAAGGAAACTAGAAAAATGAAAGAAACAATGGTGTGGGTCCAAGTGGAATAGGCAGGTGGACACCAATATCCAACTGGATCAGATTTGGGTGTTGCAAAGAGAATCCTTGGTCTGAGAATAACAAGAGATAGGAAAAATCACAAATTGACATTGTCTCAGGGTGAGTAGATAGAGAAGGTGTTGGAGAGGTTTAGAATGAAAAATGCAAAACCAATTAGTACACCTTGGGCTAACCATTTCAAATTAACTAAGGAAATGTGTCTCAAGACAAAGGAGCAACTAAAATACATGTCCAGGTTATCTTATTCATTAGCAATTGGCAGCTCGATGTATGCTATGGTGTGCACAAGACCAGATATTGCACATGCAGTGGGAGTTGTGAGAAGGTATATGAACAATCTAGGTAAACAACATTGGGAGGTAGTAAAGTGGATACTCGGGTATTTGAGAGTTATTTCTACTCATGCATTATGTTTTGTAGGTTCAGACATTGTTCTAAATGGTTTAGATATGGCAGGTGATAAAGATAGCAGGACAAGCACAACAAGGTATGATTTTACTGTAGGTGGAACAATAGTAAGTTGTATTTCAAAACTGCAAAAGATTGTTTCACTTTCAACAACGGAAGCATAGCATTTTGTTGCTACAAAGGATAGTAAAGAGATGATTTGGTTATAGAGGTTTATGGAGGAATTGGGAAAGAAGTAAGAGAATAACATGTTGTAGTGTGAAAACCAGAGTGTCATTCATGTTGCAAATAAATCAACCTTTCCTTCTAATACTAAGCATATACAACTCAGGTACCATTTAATATGATCCATTTTGGAAGATGGACATTAAAGTTGGAAAAGAAACATACTAGCCAAAATATTGCAGACATGTTAACAAAGGTAGAAACAAGAGAGAAATTGAGTTCCTGATCATTTTCAGTTGGCCTTCAAGCATCAAGGTGAAGATGAGAAATTTTCCAGGTCCAAGATGGATCATAGTCCAGCAGGTACAACAACAATGGAGTTGTTGTGATTAGTCTCCAAGTGGAAGATTGTTGGTTGTGGAGCTTGATTATCCTCTTGATTCAGAAGTCTTGTTTTAGCCACATTTGGACCTCATTACCTGATGGGGGGGTGTGGGGAACTTATCCCTCCAATTCTCTTGCCAGGGGGGTCTAGGGGGGTGTCGACAAGAAATTTTGGAGCCCACCCCTCGCAAGGGATTCAGAGAAATCTCCCTAAAAGCAATTTTTTGGGAAAATTTTCCTTTTGAAATATTGTAATTTCATACTCAATATGGACGGTTCATTATAAGGTAGCAAATCTGACAGTAGAAGTTATGTTAGATATTTTTTCCTTAGAAGGAAACACTCTTTTGTGTATGAGGTTATTGTATTGTGGCTGTGTGAGAAAGTGAATATTGTATTCTAAGAGAGGAGACTATGAGAGAAAGAAAAGGAAGTTACAACAGGTATGTTGTCCGTTGTATCCCTTCATTTGTTGGATAATAATAAAGGAAGGACCTAGCAATTTCTATGCTGGATGTATCGCACACTGGGTGAACCCCATATATCTGTGTCTCTATTGTATTTTCTGTGTTTTATTTCCACATTTGTTTTATTTTATTTCTTCACGATCATGTTTCCTAACATAAGGGTCTTATCCCCAAAGCTAATTTGTCAAGTATTTGAAGTTGATGACATGATTTTCCACTCTCCTCTCTATATATTCAAGTGATTTTCTACAATTTAACATTTTGGGCCTTACATCCAAATAACATCTCTATTGTGTCCCATACTCCCTTAGATGTATTTGGAAAATCCGTAACATGGATTTGTGTATTAGATAATCCCACTACAACAAGATCCACGTCCTTGCTATCTCCAACTTTCCATTTTTCTAGAGGATCATAATCTACATGCCTCAACGCTTTCTCATATATATTCCACAAGCCATTCTCAATCAAATAAATTTCCATTTTCACTTTCTAGGTATAAACTCATTCCCCTACAAACTTATCCATAACCTTCTCTAATTGGGAAAGAGTAATTGTAACATTGTCCTCTTGGTCAAATCAAAAGTATAGAAAATAGCAACAACAACAACCCATGACTCTAATATCATTTTAAAATTCAATATTATACCAATTAAGAACTTAAAGGAAGAGAGAAAGAAAAGACATAGTTTCCATTCACCAAAACTCATCTTCTCATATATTGTTGAAATAAGGCATTGACCCTTATAAAGAATTTGGCATAAAATAATCACTTCAACATTGTAAATACAATAAAAATTAACTAAATCATAACCATAAGAAAAATTGGCATAAAATAACCACATCTAACATTATATAAATACACTAGCATTTAATTAAATCATAGCCATGTGAAAATTTGGCATAAAACAACCACTTCAACATTATAAATGTGTTGTGTTTAACTAAATCATAATTTGGTGGCACATAAGGAACTAATTTGATGAACATATATTAATATATCAAAATTGATCTATACTCAACGGAATTAAAAATCGAACCTACTAACTATATAAGATTTGCATTAATAATTATCAACATTGTACCACCCCCAAACTTAAATAAATAAAACTTAAATTCAATGGTGAATCTAGAGGCAACCAAGGCCAACATATGTTGGGAAGAGTCTTACATCACTAAGGGCACATTATTGAAGTTTAACACAATATTATTGCAAGGTGAACAAATAATGAGGTCTCCAACCACTCCAACCACTGAAATTTCAATGATCTCCAACTACTTTCTCATTTTCTCAATTTAAGGACAATAGATTTTACCACGTTATAAATGATGAAACAATATGTTCATGCTTGATCTAGACCATGATAAATATCTTGACGAATGATGAAAATTTTATCTATATCAAAAGAGAATATTTACAAGGCATGGCATACTAAGAAAAAGGGGGATGGATGTGAATAATTTCCTCTAGCTTACTTGTTACGAGGGAAAAACTCTCTATGGCCAAGGGTAAACCACAACACACAGGTATGACTGTAGAAATCAAATCTATTCCAACATATGTTATATAAACTAATGTGAAAGATAAGAAAGAGGCCTACCTCGATCCAACGTTCGATGATGGTCCACCATTGAGCACCTCGACCCAAATCTTTATACCTGCAATAAGTTCTTAACAGACGAGAAGATCAAGTATATAGTGATGATATAAAGGGGTTATCACATCAGATAGCGTAATCCATTAATAAACATTACAAACATCCCCATAGATAATAATCATATATTTGCAATATACCAATACGATGGGAAAAGAGTATTTATATTAATAATTGATTAGCAGAAGTGACAACATTACAGACTTCTGTGTCGGCATGGTTCGAAACCAAGGAACCAAGTTCCTTCCAACTGGGCCTCCACCACTTCAATCCTCCACCAAAGGCAAGCTCATAGGAGAGAGAGACAATGAGGTTCTCTCAACAATAGGGAAAGAGCTTGGGGGGTTGAACACTATGTTCAGAATTGAGGGAAAAAGGGGTGCAGACTCAATATGAAGTAATTTCTACAGAGTAACTTTGCTTTCGAATTTGAATGCTTTCTCCTCTTTTCCATAGCTCGAAAATGTTCTTTTATATCCTTCAGAATGCAACTGAAGGGCCGAGTCGGAACGTTTCCAGTATATGGAAGGCCAAGGATCAGAGATCTCCTGTCGTGACATGAAAACCTGACTTCATTTTTGTATGTTTTGGCACAAATCCCAATGTACATGGGATTTATTGGAGCAGCCATAGTATATGCATCTTGTATAGCAGATAGGGAGCGTATATGTGGAAAAATGTGTATTTTTGGCTCTGGATTCGTCAAAAAGGGATGACAAGTCTACATAGGGAAATGGAAAAAGGCCCTTTGTGCAAGATAGAAATGGTGAGGCAAATCTTTCTATAACAGATGCCCCCTAATGTGTGAGATCAGAGGAGTATCTGCAATGTCCAAAATACATTATAAATAACACAGAAGTGGAGTGGTAGAGAACCAACTGGACGAACTCAATCGCTCATTACATTCTATACTGACCTTGCATACATGGCTGCTAAGAATACAATGCAGATTGATGTGGAAAATATAACAAACAAGTGTTCATGGCCATGAAATAGGCAAATGCAAATGTGGTTGCATGCCAAATATGTCATAGTCATGAACAAGCCCCAGTGAAACCAATCTCAAAATCAATGTGAAGATATCTGTATACCATGGAGTACAATCTAATCTGCCATGATCACTGAAGTTGAATAGCTGTTGGTCCAATGAAAGGGAAGAAATAGCTCAGGAAAGTTGTGGCCACGTAGTGATGTCTTCAAGTCTTCTACACTATCCTCCAAGGGTGCAAGTCTACATCATGTGAATAAAGGAGTTGAGGTCGAACACAATGAGACATCATTTGATTAGTGGTCATTAAGGTATACCATTAACAATGGCAAGACAACCTACCAATAATGAAAGTAGGTATCAAGGCAACGATTACATTCCTACAAGTGTGAATAAAGAGTCAGTGTCGAACACTTAAGAAATCCATTGATCAGGAGACATTGATATATTCTCATCTTTCAATGGCGAGAGAGCCTGCCACTAATGACTACAAGCCTCAAGGTACTCATAGAACTCTAGGTTGTATATCCAGAATAAATGAGTTGAAGTCGATGGAAGGACACCTGCTGAAAGGCAAGAATTAAGGCATCTCTCATCAATCAACACGAGGAACAAAGCAGGAGCTTCATGATTTGGTGGAGATTGGACAAAGAACATGTTCACGAACCAATGACCCTGTGCGTCTTTCGTGTGTACCAAATGCAACTGGTATACGAAAAAGATGCTTTGAATAACAACCAATGATGAAAATTGATGACAAAGGATAGGATACCACTAATAAGGTTGATGACATCTAAGACACTGCACGAATCCCATAGTGTGAATACATGTCTTGACATCAAACACAAAGGAAACCACCCAGTCAACGACCAATGATGAAATGTCGATTGTTGGGTTCAAGGTGACCTACCGATGATGAAAGTAGGGAAAGGGTGCATGATAAGACCATAATATCATGTGATTTTGAGACAAACTGAGGGTATGGCCGACATGCAAAGTCAAGATTTCTGAGGAGTGTCCGACACAGGTTAATAGACTTCCTTTGAACAAGAGCATGAGACATATGGTGGACTCTGGCAGCATAGACTTAATGATGTGACTATTAGATGTAGGAGGCATCAATAATGTTCTCTATAAGGATTGGAAGAGTAACCATTCGGTAGAGAAAACTCTCAAACAAGATCATTTTCCTAAGGCCATGCTAAACCCAAAATTATGATGACGCAGGAACTTAATAACTTTGTGTTCTATTCAAAGGCGACATGACTACTGCCAATCGTAATATAGTACTACCTTGCCACCTGTATTTTTTTGTTTTTTCATAACAAATGAATGTTATGATACAGAGGAGGAAACGAGTGTCGCAAGTAAGGAAAACTAGTTCCAGCAATGGAACATACCTATTCTTAATGAAAGGAAATGCATGTAGGAGATGGACACTTGGGGTGATGTTCCCTCCAAGGTATAGGGTGTCAAATTGCGAAAGATAGAAACAAGGCTATGCTTGGTTGAGGATGCAAACACTGCTTAGGAAACAGTTTATAACGCAAAGTGAGAACCGGCTAAAGGCTCAATACTGCAAGTGAGGGCATGAGATGCAATCACAACTTAACACCAAAAAAAATCCTTTTTTATGTCTTTTAGTCTACTTGGTGTGAAAAAGGGGTAAACTTGTGCCAAATAGATGTCTTTTCAAATCCAATTTATGAGTGTGAAAAATACAAGTTCACTCGGCAATCTTTTCTATTTTTGATAATGAGTTGGAAAATATCTTAACTCAGACTCATGACCTTTCAAATCCAATTTAATGAGTGTGAAAGGGGAAAATTACTCGACAATCTTTTCGGTTTTTAGATGAGTCGAAAAAGAGCTTAACTAAGACTCATTTTTTGGGAGTCCGCGGGAAATAAGGCCCTATGTGCATGAATGAGAAAAGAGGCTCATCATAAAGGCATGTATTAAGTTATAATGGACTCCCGATCCTAAGGAAAAACTTGGCATGGGCACCAAATGACAAAGATGATCTAACTAGGGCGCCCATGTTTGGTAACTCTCTACCATTTATTAGCAACACTATTTATAGCAGACGGGAGGTTCTGTGTCGTAACAAATGGGTTCGTGCCTAAGGCGTAAAAAGAGATAGTTGAAGGATAATGCACAAATGCATGATGGAGTGGATACCTATCCTATATGCTAGGTTATGAAAATACCTTCCTGAGGTGACGAACGGTCAATCATGACATGGAAATCTGCAAGAAAATTGAGTCAAAACTACAACAAACCAGCTCAAAACCAGTCTTGAATTAGTCCATTAGGTTAAAAAATAGAATGAAACTATATAAAGTGGGTAAAAGTAGCTTATAAATAGTAATAAAATAAAAAATTACTGTATCATTTTGATTTTTACCCAAATAGTGCAATTTGGACCAAAACTACCTCTAAGATTCAAACAGTGGTTGTGGGAGCATCAGGCAACAAAATCATGAACCGTCTGGATCAGGTAACTCTTCATCTTTTCCTTTTCAAATCCAATGGATTACATTTTTGAATTAGGTTTCCATTTTTTAGTTTTTGAGGGCGTAAGTTAGGATTTTCGGTATACACAAGTTTCGTTGGATAGGTTGCATGTACAACTAGGTGTATGCCCCTGTGTGAACTACAAGGAGCGTGTATTGAGTCCTACACGTGACTATGTGCAAGTAAGTTGTGTATAGGTACGTAGGATGGTTCTAACTCAAAAAATGTTTTTTTTTTGCAGGATGGTCTTGGAATGGAGAGAGCGAGAGAATAAGGAGGTGGATGCATCTTTTGAATGAGATCTGATGGCTCAAGCGGCTCTAAAAATATGTGGCTTGTAAAAATTATGGGCTCTCAAAGGAATGAGGGCCCAAGTGAGGCTGTTGGAGATGTTGGTGGGTTACTGGGACCCTGATAGCGAGATATTTATCCTCGATGGACAACCATTGAGGATTGAAGTAGGTGGCATCTACTTCTTGACTGGTCTATCATGCCGAGGGGAGTTTGTGAACCTCAAGTCATGCAGAGAAGGGAGTGGGATGAATATCGAAGAGTATATCGATGCCCACTGTGTAGCAGGGACTCCCACGATGGGAATCCAAGTCCCCATACGGGCAATAAGTAACCTTAGTTTGAAGATCATTGTGCTCGTGCTTACCAGGATCATAGGTTCGACCTTGTTGCATCAAGCATTGAGACTGCTAATGTTTTACGTAGTAGAGTGTGCTAGACCCACTATCCATGAATGGTGTACCGCACTGCTAACCAATATGAAAGGTCAGTTGACAAAGTGCAAACAAGGATTTAAGTGAAACTTCAGGTTTGCTTCTATTCTTTGTAGATTCTTGTTTGAGTGGGTTCCAGGCCCAAGACGTAGAGTGGAGATTCTTCCTAGAGAACCATGTGATCTAGCCATGATGCAGTGGATCGAGGTCATGAGACGGCAGGAGGGAGGTAGGGTATCAATGCCCTACAATGATAATTTTTTCTTCTAGTGGCGGTGGTAAATCATTGCTATGGACGACTATCCCTATGCGAGGATCAATTTCAGAGGATATATTGATATTCCACTTCCACCAGGGGTCGCCTATGGTGATATAGGTAACAAGTTTTTAAATATTTTATTTTTTTGTATTTTTGTATTTAGGGAATAAAAATATTTTTGAATGGTGTTTGAATATTAACTAGATACATGTGTAATCATAGACGTGGGTCCACAACGGCCAGAGGGATTCCTTCGACATAGACAGAGGAACTGAGGAGATGAGGCGGTGGGAGGAGAAGCGGAGAGGGTCCTACAGAATGTGTAGGGCAACCTGTCGCATTTGACACAGAGGATTCCTATGGTTCAGGTAGAGGATCTACTTGAAGCCATGAAACGACAGGTGGTTGGTGTACCTAGAGCATGGGTACGACTCTTTCGACGTCTCGCAAATGCATGATTTTCTACCATTATGACCATATGGTGCCACAAACGTAGATGTCATAGGATATGTATATCGGTTGTATATGTGTATTGAGGGTTTTAGCCCCAATTTTGTAATATAAACACCATATTTTGAAATATATAAAAAGGGATCTTCAGCTTTACTTATATCTTACAATGTGTATATTGATTTAATGGTTTTCTTTTCTTTATTAATGTGACAAATTCCAATTTAAAACGTAATTAGCATAGGCATCGAATACATGATTAGAATTCCTAGGAATGTGGCAATATGTAATAAAATAAAATTGTCGTTCTAAAAGATGTACCTGTAGGAATCGACGGAGTAAGGTAGGATCGTGCATGTAGTAACGGTCGTTCAACTAACATACTACTAACTGGGAATCCAGGTGAACTTCTAAAGAGTCAATACCATGCGAGATAGCGTTGCGCAAAATTTCTATGACAACGCTATATTCGGCCACATTATTCGTGGATGGCCCTAGGCATGCACCACCCGAAGACACCAATAGACCCTTAGGTGAGTAAACCACCCTAGAGGCAGAAGCCAAGTTCTGTGTATGACGAATGGCTCTGTCTGTGAATCCTAGGTAGACCGAAGACTTCGTTGACATCTGCTAAAAAAGGGAAAACTCGATAAGAAAGATAAAGACAAAAGAAAAGGAGAAAAGAGACATATATACACTAAATTTACATTAGTATACAAAGAGTTCTGCCCAAGCCTAGGGTTGAAGCGTAGTACATTTTCAAGTAGAGCCCATTTTTGGGCTCAGCCAACTTATTCCCTTCATAATCTTCCAACTCATAGGCTCCTTTTTCTAGGACACATCGCACGATGTAAGGACCATGCCACATGGGTTTAAACTTGCCTGCCCCTATCAGTTCTTTGGCTGGATCATACAAGAGGACCAAGTCACCCTCAACATACAACCGGGGACAGAAATACTTGTCATACTGGACCTTGACACGTTTCTTGTTTGCCTCGATAGCTGTAAAGACATCCCAACGTTGCTCGTCAAGACTCTCTAGGTGCACAAGGCGTTGCTTTAAATCTGAAGTGTCAGGTAGCAGCTCAACTTCCAATTTCAGAGAAGGGATTTTTCATTGAATGGGAAGGATCAACTCCACACCGTTCACTAAATAAAAAGGGGAAAAATTGGTGGTAGTCTTAACCGAGGTTCAGTATGCCCAAAGCGCGAGATATAGCATGATGTGCCAATTGGAATTACTCCAACTGATAGTTTTTTGAAAAATGGTCTTGAGAGACTTGTTGATGGCCTCTACTTGTCCATTTTCCTGGGGATAATAAGGGGATGAATGACCATGTATAAATCCCATCTTAGATGCTAGTTCTACCATCATTTCATTCTGAAAGTGACTGCCATGATCAGTGACAATCTCACTCGGGATACTGAACCGGGCGATAATTTGGTTGAACATGAAGAAGGATACAGTCTTCCCATCGGATTTTATGGTAGGCATCGCATCGGCCCACTTACTGAAGTAGTCGACGGCCACAATAATATGTTGGTGCCCCCAAGCCAAAGTTGGGTTGCAATGAACGAAATCTACTCCCCACTTGATGAAGGGACTGACGGTAATGACTAGGTGAAGAGGGGATGGATGTCAGCGCATTTTCCAAGTGAACACCTAGCAGGTGTGACACTTCTTAACTGCTTCGATACAATCTTTAAATATCGTAGGCCAGAAATAACCAGCTCGTAAGATTTTT
Source organism: Picea engelmannii (assembly GCA_009831015.1). NCBI lineage: Eukaryota > Viridiplantae > Streptophyta > Pinopsida > Pinales > Pinaceae > Picea > Picea engelmannii. Next base: position 1,001 of record ML841593.1, on the reverse strand, counting down.
TGGGCTATCGCAATCCCGGATAGGTGACCACCACAAGCCCCTTTGTGGCAATCGTTTAGGATTAACTTGACTTCCTCGTGAGTTAAGAAATGACGCAAGATATTATCTACTCCTCGGAGATATAAAGTGTCATCGATGATGGTATACTTTTTGGCTTGATATCTAACGTGTCGTCGATCATCTTGCGAGAGATGCTGAGAAAAATTCAAGGTTTGAAGATATAAAACAATGTCTCCATACTAGGGGTCGGACAACGAGACAAGGAAAATGCGTTTGTCTGCAAACAAATCAAGATGGATAACATCCTCATCTAATCATGGAAAATCAGATATTAACTCTGCAAAAACTAGCGATTTCTTGGACTTGGACGAAGCAAAGTTGAGATCAAATTCTTGTAAGATGACAATCCATTTATTATATTTCCCCCCTATGATACGCCTGGTAAGGACGTATTGAAAAGGATTGACATCAACAACTATTGTAGTCTTGCAAAGAAATATACAGTGACGTAAACGTTGGACTACATGAACGACAACCAAATCTAGCTTTTCAACATGAGAGTAATTAAGCTCAGGGCCAACTAGATTTTGACTAAGATAGTAGATTATGTGTTCATGAAGCTCATCATCCTCCTGAACTAGAACCATACCAATCATCTCTGCAGATGTAGAAATATACAACAAGTAATCTCTATTGTAATCAGGGGATTTCAGTAGAGGGGCCGATACCAAGGCTTTCTTCAAAGCGTCGAAAGACTTCTAGGCTTGCTCATCCCAAATAAAAGGTGTGTCCTTCTTCAATAGGTGCATGAAACCCTTAGTGATATTGTCATAATTCACTATGAAACGACATAGAAAGTTAGCTTTCCCCTGTAAACCTTGAATTTTTCTAATCATGCATGGGGGAGGCAACTGAAGTATTGCCTCAACCTTAAGAGGATCTACCATGATCCCGGTCTCTAACACTAAAAATCCTAAGAGATGACCAGACTTAACGCAAAA
>ML841592.1:32246-45868 GCA_009831015.1 Picea engelmannii | reverse complement strand
AAAGAGACCCTTGTATGCAGATGGAAGAAGATAACTTGGTGGAGAACTTCTAGTGCACAACAGAAGCGTGGTGAAAATATTCTATAACAAAGATATTGTATCAAGATGGTTATTCAGAAGATCAGATCTCATAATGACAAAAGAAGTGCCACATGGATATGTTCTAGTGTTCCAAACAATGATATACTTTATTGATCAGAGCTACATAAAGCCTTAATATAAAAACCAGTGTTCTAGACCGAAGTACATTTGAAATCAAGCATCACATTATCCATGATGAAGTCTAGAAAGGAGAAAGTGGTTCTCCAATACATATCTCCACGGATAAGCAGATAAGCAGACATTTTGGTAAAGCTTCTATCCAAGATGAAAGAGTTTGCGTACTCAAGCTAGAGCTCATGGAGACGACTTCCTTATTGAAAAAGGAAGAGATGACTCCCAGGTTGGGAGGGAGCACTGACATGTATTGATTTATGGACAGTCATTTTTCAGTCCGAAAAATGGTCCAGGATGAGCAGTTTCCTTTCCTGTTCGGAAAGTAGATTGAGATTTCTGACGGACAACGATTTCCCATTGTGGTTAACATGGGAAATGGTCCAGATTGTTGATGTATCATAGACAACGACTTCCCATTGTGGTTAACTTGGGGAGTGGTCTAGGGCAGTCTCTCTTCTTGAGGGTTACTCAAGAAGACTGGCCCACCTCGCCGGACAACAATTTCTCATTGTGGTTAACATGAGGAGTGGTCCGTTTTGGAGGTTGATACAAGATAGTCTTTTCCTCTTGTGGTTAATAGGGGAAATGGTCCAGACAATCATTCCTTTGGGTGTATTCATTCTCTCCAGGTTGCACTTTGTTTAGTGCTGGAGGAATGGCCCAGGGTGGGGAATGGTCCAGGCTCAACAATCAGAGACAGGCATTCCTTAGTGCGGATTCATTCTCTCCAGGTTACACTTTGTTTAGTGTTGGAGGAATGGCCTAGGGTGCAGAATGGTCCAGGCTAAAAAATCAGGACAATTATTCTTCCTTGCTTGAGAAGAATAGTTCAGATAGCTCATCATTGATGTCTTACCTTTTGAGGGAAGATACTCTTTCGAGATCTCACAGATGTGAGTGGAAGAATGGCCCATATGATTCAATTTATATCATAACATTATTTATGTGCATGTTGATATCAGATAATTGTTATGAAGATTGTATGACAGTAGATATATACTACTGTGGTGGATGTGTTCCAACATTTGATCAAGTACTTGTGTGTTACTTGGTGTGGTAGTGTACCACTAGATTGTAGTTATGTACTACTATGGATAGACACAGTTGTGTTCTATTTTATTCTGATTTCCTTGAAGACTATCAACATTATTGGAAATAATTATCAGCTAGATGGATGATCAAAGAACAGAGAATTCCCAGATGGAAAATGGTTCAGAACATTTAGTCTTCTAGGACATATGTCCAGATTAGAAGGATGGATCTTGTATAACTCTGTGGTGTGAGTGACTTATCCAACATCATGTCTAATTACTCAGATGGAGTATGGTTTCGAGAGATGATACGATTGATGATACTGATGGTGATGATGGTGCTCATGATCTAGTCATGAGATAATCTATGTTGATTCTACCGAGTGAATGGTATGTTCGTGCTCAAGACCATTACCTGTAATACCTCCCTAGCTAGGAGGGAGTGTTGATATTATAGTAGCTGCGGGAGGTATTTACCTCCACGTGTAAACCTGATGAGAATAGAATACTCTGGAAAATAAGAAGAAACCCTAAAGAGTTGGCTAATAACCCTAGAAGACATGTCAACTCAAGAGGATAATTTATATTAGGTTATTAGCCTCCGAGAGAAGAAGTCAGCAAGAAGAATTAATATATACTGAACAGACAGATACCCAAAATGAGAAGTCGGCCTAGGCAGTTAGCCAGAATTAGTATAAATACAGGAGGCCAGTTATTATTATGGCAGGCAGTCTCAGAATTGCAGAGTAGAACTTGTGCGCACTGCAGTGCCCAGTTTTGTGCGCAGGTTTGGAGGAGAGTTTCCAGTGCAGCTGCTGCAACTAGCAGTTACGTTTTGGCTTGGACTATCTCTTGGCTAGGGTTTGGTCTATCTGATCAGCTCTTGTTGGTGCGCTATCCTTGGGGAAAGGTGTGCTACCCTTTGTTTGGCTATCTGGCCTAGGGTTTGCTTTCGGAGTGATTCTCTGTCAAGGTTAAGGTGCTCGGAGGGTGGCTTCAGCCTATGGTTGGGTGACAATAGCGATATTGTCAATGGTAAAACGAGCACATCCATTATATTCTAACACATGCCACTCACATGTCGCACGTCAAATCCTATCCACTCGTTGGCCATTCATTGCCCTCCACGTCACCTCAATCCACCAGTTGGCCAATCAATGTTGTCAGCCATGACCGTTACCCGTCCGACTCACCATCAGCTCCATAACGGACACCTCGCTCCACCATTTAACTCTGTTCTTTCGCCATCCCCTCAATGTTCATCGATCCAGACGCAGTCGAGACCACCATTTCTCGTTCTCAAGACAACCACCATCAAGCTCACACTCAACAACTGCCATTAAAACCCAGAAAACACAGTCAATATCATTTTCTGTTGCAGATATCCATTTGACGATGGCAGCCAAATCCAAATCCTATGAGACTGAAGAAAATCCTTTCCTCCCTCCTCCCATCGACCTGGAGCGTATCCCCCTGCCTGATAAAGACTATCTAATTGTAGATCCAAAGTGTGAATTCGACTTCTTCGAATTACACTTATGGCTCAAAGATATTTTATGGACTAGAGCGACGAGATCAGACTCTGGGAGTCCTATCTCCCATTATACATGTTTCCCTAGACATACCATTTCCCCAAGTTTGCCCTGAAATGTCAAGCACACTACCTTCCCGGCCAAAGGGACATTGTGTCCTCGGCTAGTGAAACTCTGTTCACCATCACCCGTGAGACGATAAACCAATTACTCTAGATACCCCGAATTGATTCTGCCTCCCCCTTCTCCGTTGAAATCTTGACCGAGCTCTACCAAAAACTGTCTTTCCCACAGAGAGCTCAGATATTTGAACTCTTCCTACCTGAAAACGCATAATTTCCCAAAAAGAACCCCCCATATCATTCTTCCATATTCTTAGTCAAAGGCAACCAGATAATTTCCTCCATATGTTGTTTGCTAGGATACTATTTCGATGAATGGGTAGATGAACCCATTCTGGGTTATCTATCCATTTTCTCCACTAAAGAAAAGGCTACTACATAGTTTGACTACAACTAGTTTCTGGCTAACAACATCCATGAACAACTGTTCAAGTTTTCCACAAAGGGTATGTTCATATATTCTTCAATATTGGTGTACCTTTTCCTTTTCTTCCAAGCAAACAAATTCTCCTTCTCCCTCCAGAAGTTGGATCAATAAGGTAATCCTCAACCTGTGACCTCCTTAACATCAATAGCGAGGAAGAACTCATATGAGTTCAATTTAAAACAATTCATTGACCAATTCTACCATCCAGTGGTATGTATGCTCAGTGGAAGAACAAAACCAAGAATAAATGAGGAAGTTCAGAGAATTTTGCACCTATCAGACCTAGCCAAAACAAGGGACTGGTACCTTTACCAAGATCATACAAAAATCAAAGTCTATGGGTGCAAACTACCTCCTTACAAGCTGCCTAAATACCTGCCTGTCAGAATATTCGCCTTGGAATACATTAGACATATGATCAATTTTGACGATATCCACTTTGTTGCATTCAAGAAGAAACAACAACTCAGAATCAAAGGTCAGATAGGTTCTTTCATTTGCAACAACAGAGCTAGAGGGGAAGAAGCCAATAAGTTGTTAAAGGAAATGAATTTCAACCTAAGTTTTCCATAGCACTATGACACCTAAGGCGTTAATGCAGAAACCAAGCTTAAAACAAAATTTATCCCTATGCTCATGTGCCCAAACCTGAAATTGAAAAATTCATGAACCAGACAGAGTGGGAGGAAAACACTCTGCTAGACACAGAACAACAGCCTTCACCTCCCAGCATTTCACATATAAGCACTCCACGGGTACAAGCAGAGAAGAGAGCTAGGAAATAAATCTCTCCTTCAGTCACAAAAGTATCAGCAAAAGATTTCCAAGTCTACAGGAAGAGGACCAAAACCAACCATACACCTGACAGGTCCAGAGAAGAAGAAACTCAGTCCACCATAGTTATGGAGGGACCACATTCATCACTTTTCTCAGGTAGCCAGCATATAATGTCCACTTCCTCATCCAAGAAATAAACAGATACCACATTGTCAACTAAGTCCTCATAGGAGCATGCATGACTTAATATCTTTGAGAAGTACAACTTGATCAAAAAGAAGAATGAGCTGCTCACTAACAACACCTATGCATAGTTTTGGAAGCAAAAATCAACAACACAACACATGTTACTATCTGCCTTCGACACAGAGAAAGGAAGGATGCACATGGCATTCTTGCAAGCACAGGTTCCCCATCCCAAGGCAATTTTTTATTACAAGAGGGAAACATTTGAATTTGATGTAAAAGAGGTGCATCCAGTTGATCAAATGGATATGCACAGACAAAATGGGGAGATGATTTTCTCCATCCTGGCAAATACATCCATGACTGCTGCAAAATTGCAGGTCTCTTTAAACAATGTCTGGTCTCAGTTGAAGCTAGAAAATATATCTTCTCTAGCCAAGGATAATAAGATCAAGTCTCTGGAGGAGCTGGTATTGAAAATTGGATATGATCCATTAAATGTTAAAGCAGCCGAGGATCTTCTCAAGAAGAAAAATGCTAACATAGCATCCATAAGGAAACAATTGAAACTCACAACCCTTGAAGATTCACAGGCAAAGGAAATGGCTGAGACTGAAGGCCACAAGGAGGAAATGTTGAAACTAATCATGGAGCAAAATGCACAGATTAAGGAGATGGAGGCCGAGCTAGATAAGTTGGTCAAAGAGAAGGAACAAAGTGTGCCTATGACTGTCATCCCACTAAGGGCAGTCCCTCTCACAGGAATCAATACAACATCAACAACAACTATAACAGATATTCCTTTAGCCATTCCATTGACAGCTTCAGATGATTATGAGAAATTGGTGAAGTCAATGGAGGATATGACCCTGCAAGGAGAAGAGATTAAAATATTGCAAGAAGAGATTAATAACCTCTAGAAACTGAAATCCATGTTCCATTCAAGTTACAACACACAGATGCACAAGTCACAGAGGCTCACTCAGGAAATATAGAAGTTGCARAAGGAAACAATCATGGCCAAAACACTGTCAGAAGCTAAGGAAAACATATGGATAGACATAAGAAATTCAATGACAGAGATTTGGCCACTCATACAAATTGTGTTTGAACAACATGAACTGGTGCAGAGAGCTGGACAAGCCATYGAAAAGATACGGGAAGAATTGGGAGAGAATCCCACAGAGGCAACTGAAATCATCAGATTCTTAAACACCAAAACCAAAGAAGAGCTAGAGGCTTTGGAAATTGAGGGTAGGACAGAAACAATCCTTGAGGTCAAGAAGGTTTTGACCAAGAAAGAATGATGTTGCAACTTGAGGAGAAAGCCTAGACAATGGAAATTGGAGTGCAAAGGTTTTTCAACAAGGTCGACTCACTGCACAAGAAGGGACTTCCAGGTTTACTAGTGATCAATGACAAGCTGATTGCTCTGTCAGACTACAAACAAAAGATTCTCACAATAGCAAAAAATGGTTCTAAATTTGCAGGCATACAAGGGAGCATAACTAGTCAGGCTTTCTTAGAATCTCTACGGTTGGACTTGAGCATCCAACATGAGATAAAATAAATATTCACCACAAAACCTACTTTCTCCAAGTACACTGAGATGGATGAAACATACAGAGGGCTACTCAAGGTTTCCATCCCTAGTCAAAAGAGATGGGAAGACTTATGTGCGTTACTGGAGTAAAGGTGACAGAGACATCCGAGTCAGCATGAGGAAGATAGTCAAAGTCGAGTTGATGAATCACCAACTACTTTCCCTAGAATCAACACTTAGGATTTGAACAGATCATCAATAGTCCTATTATTTTGTAATTTGTAATATAGTTAGTTAGATTTTGTATCCACAATATCCTAATCATTAATGTCAAGATCAGATGAAATTATTGTATAAATACTTCTCACTTTGAAGTATTGAGGGTTGATTTTTGCGCCCAAGAAGCTATCTTTGTAATCTTTTTTAGAAGATCAACCAGTAATAATAAGACAGATTCACGGGATTATTGTGTTTGCATATTGGTGATGTTTATCTTGCTCTGTTAATGTTTATCTTACTCTGTAATCATTTTGTTTTCTGTTTCTAATCGTTTAAAGGAAGTTAATGAACATAATTTGTCTCATGCACTTTGTTTCTGGTCTTTAGCGATCTGCATGTTATTCATCTGATATTAAGTAAACAAATTCTTAATTGCTTCTTTGCTTGGTTGAATCTCTCACATGTTCTATCTTTCCACCACATTTAAATCTAATAGATCCAACATTCTCATTATCTCACCCTGTGAAGAAATCTTATAAAAATTGTATATGATATTAATATTTAATACGAACCCCATAGCCCAATGGATGTTTAATGCAAATATTTCAACTAATATTTATAGACAAAACAACAAACTCATATTATTTTAACTAGCCTAATATCTAAATCTCAAACAGATCTGAATCCTACAGAAAGATCTCTCTCTGAAATTGGCAGGGCTAGATCCCAGTTTCGAAAGTGGTGTTGGTAAGTTACCTCTGTTAATTTCTTTTGCCCATTAACTACCCGTGGGAATTACAGAGTGCTAACATAGTGGTGACCATACTGGGGACCTGAACAATAAATTTTTCATGTTTATGATTTCTCTTCCCTAGATAAAGAAAACTTTATTTATGAAGAAATCACAGATCTAACTTTCAAAGAGATAAATGTTTAGAGTTTGTTGAAATTTTGTATATATTAATTTAGATTTCCTAAAGTTTAAAGTGTTGGCTCCAAAAATAATTCACACTATATCTCATCATGATCTAGAACCTATAACAATAGTAGATAATCCATAAGAGTTAATCAGAAAAAGAAACACATTAGAAGGTCAAGGGAGTAGCAGTCCTCTTCTTAGGGAAAATTCTCTTCCAGAGAAGCTTATCACAATCCCGGATATTGAGTTTGGCTTACCTTTTGAACACAGCCTTTTCAGAACCAAATCTGATAGCTTTGTGGATGAGATAGTACTAGATCAAACCTTCCTCCAACCTAAAACCCCCGAGAGACTCTCTCCTAGAACATATTTCGATCAGAAAATCCTTCAAGAATTTGAGAAACTACAAGATCTAGCATCTGATCTCGATCAAGCTTTGTATAAAGCCCATTTTCAATAGTCTGTAGAACTTTTTTCCATTTCTATTGCTGCAACTTCTGTCAATCCTCAAGTAACTTAGTCCATACCTCCCAACCCGACATCTTCTACATCTCCTGTCACTTCCCCACCAATCACACAAGTTGTCATTCAACCTCCTCCACTAATCATGGCAACAAGATATGCTCCCTTGGTACATGCTACATGACTATCAAACCAAACTTCGTTAGTTTGATGGTACTGGACCCCTTAATGCACAACAACATGTGGATAAAATGAATGATTACTTTGATTTGTAGGAAGTTGATGAGACAGATGTCCAAATGAGACTCTATGCACAAAGTTTAACTGGCGAGGTCAAAAAATGGTTTAAAGCATTACGTGCTGCTAGCATTGATGATATTGCTAGTTTCCACCAAACGTTCCTCAAAATATGGGAGGTAAAGAAAAACCCTCTGCAAATTTTATCTGAATATGAAAATATCAAAATAAATCAAGGGGAAACAATACATGACTATTGCATTCATTTTAATAATATCTATAACACAATTCATGCTGATATCAAGCCTCCCCAAGGCCTGGCCTTAATCAAGTTTCTTGATGGTATCGATCCTGATATGTCCTACCAACTTAGAGAAATAAATTATGCTACTCTAGAAGATATGCAGAAGAGTGTTGTAAGTGCTGAAGCAAATCTATTAGCTAGGAGAGCTAGATAGAGGAATGAAAGGAGAGTTACAATTAAAGAATAACCTTCCACCTCTACTTCAGATGCGAGAATTGATTCTTTGGTCACAATTGTGGGTATTAATGGAAAGACTAGAAATCAGAGACAAAAACCCTCCTAGAGAGAATCAACCTGCTCCTCAGATTCGAAACCCAAATTTTAGAAGGAACCCTCCCTAGATCAGACAGAGAGAGCCTAGAGACCAAAGGGAACAAAAAGGTCTTGATCAACAGATTAGGCCACCTCTTCAAGAAAACTATGTTGATGAAGCGGAAGAGATAATTGAGGAGTTAGATCACATTCACATAAACCCATTGGGGGTTAATGACAATGATTCCATGTTTCTCACTCAAGAATAACAAGAACTTTTTCTCCTTTCATAGACCGAAGTAGACGAGGAAGAGTCAGAACAACAAATTGCAAGCCTTCGACAATGCAATAACGAAAGTCCACAGACAATACAACTTGAGAAGCAAGAAGACTAACGACAACCCAACCAAGAAGGCTGTTGAAACCAAGAAAGTTGTTGAAACCAAGAAAGTTGTTGAAGCTAAGAAAACCTCAGATACTACTCCTAAGAAAGTCCCAAAAAAGAAAAGTACAACTCAAACCGAGGTCACATCCACAAGTCAGCCAAGTACTATTGCACAAAAAACTGTGACCGATAAATCAGAATTGCAGAGCCAAAGAAAAACTTCGACCACTTTCATCTTGGAAAGTGAATTGGCCAAACTAAAAATTCTTATTCCTTTGACAAAACTAATGAACAAAAATGCTTATAGATCACAGGTGATCAAAGCATTAAACATAGAACCAGGAGTAGGCTCAGACATTGTGAATGTTGTTGATGATCAACCTGAGTTGTTGTTTGGTCCTGAGGTTGAGGGACAAACTGACAATGGTTATGTTCCTCTTTTTTACATCATCTTGAATATTCATGACAAGACATTACACAATGCTATGTTGGATTCTGGCGTTTTTCACAATCTTATGCCCAAGGCTGTGATGGAGAAGTTGGGGCTTTATATCACCAGGCCTTACAAAGACTTATACTCTTTTGACTCTAGAAAAGTTAAATGCATAGGTCTGATCAAAGATTTGTGTATTACCTTGGCACACATCCCAGCTAAAAGCATGGTGATGGATATTGTAGTTGCAGACATTCCTCCAAAACATGGTATGTTATTATCTCGATCATGGGGTGCCAAGTTAAAGGGTACTTTACAGTTAGATATGACTTATGCCACCGTTCCTGTGTTTGGTCAACATAGAAGATTGTATAGAGAGACTCTGATGAAATACATGGTCAGCAGTCAAGAGAGACCACATAAATATCTTTTGTACTCTGCTCATTCTGACTTGGACTCCATTTTTTATAATGATGGTGACTTAGATAGTCAAATTGCACAATTGGAAGATGATGCATTTGACTTGGAGGAAAGTAAAGCAACCCTTGAGGAAAGTAAAATGGTGACAACAGAAACTGATGAATCGACAGAAAATTTCCGGAGTATGGATTTCGATGGAGTTGTCAGCAAAGAAGGAGTTGGAGCTGGGGCATGGGTGCATAATCATAAAACAAGGTATTCAGAAACCCACTCTTATAAATTAAATTTCCAGTGCACCAATAACATAGTTGAGTATGAAGCACTGATGCTCAGCCTTAATTTGTTGAAGAAACTTGGTGCAAAAGGATTATGGTAAGAGGTAACTCTGAACTTATCATCAAACAAATCAAAGGTGAGTATTCTGCCAAACATCCTAGACTCGGAGCTTATAGAAATGATGTTTTGGATTTTCTACAATGTTTCACTGAAATTGACTTACAGGTAATTCCTAGAGGACAAAACATACTTGCAGATGAGTTGGCCACTTCGGCAGCCACTTGTAAAATACCTTTCCATCCAAATCACCAATACATAGTAGAGGTGAAATGCAGACAGATTGCCCCAGACAATATCAGGTACTGGCAAGTGTTTGGCAACGATGATCAAATTGAGGATTTCCTGCAGTCTAAAAATGATTTTGAGTGTACAAATATTGATGTAGATAGCGATGATGATAGTGTAAATAAACTAGACTTAGAAAATGATAGTGTAAATAAAGTAGATTCAGATGAAATAAATGAAAAAGATGAAGACTCAGATGTTTTGCAACTGAAGAATAATGTTTTACCTATAGGTTTGGTTCCTTTAGAAGAATTGTTTGATTTCAATGACATAGCAAAAAAGCCAAAAATTGAACCTACTGGAAAGGAGGTTGAGGAATGTAATATAGGAACAGAGGAAAAACATAAAATGATTAAACCATCTAAATCATTACCCCCCGAGAAAAAACACAAATATATTGAATTGTTCAAAGAATGTGTAGATGTCTTTGCTTGGAGCTACGAGGATTTAAAGTCTTATGACACCAGTATCATACAACACAAAATCCCAATAAAAGAAGAACATAAGCCTTTGAAGCAAAAACTTAGGAGAATCCATCCAAAGTTAATGCCCCTGAAAGAAAAAGAGATAAAGAAAATGTATGAGGCCAAAATAATAGGCCCCTTGAGATTTTCAAATGGGTTTCCAATCTGGTTCCTACTAGAAAGAAGACTGGAGAAATCAGGCTTTGCATTGATTTCAAAAACCTCAACAAGGTTTACCTTAAAGACAACTATCCTCTACATAAAATGGATCACATCTTACAAAAGGTAGTTGGAGCTAGTAGGATCTCTTTGCTAGATGGTTTTTCCGGCTATAACCAATTCATGGTCACCCTGATGACCAGGAGAAAACAACTTTCACTACACCCTGGGGAACTTTCATGTATGTGAAAATGCCCTTCGGTTTAATTAATGCTAGTGCCACATTCCAGAGAGCAATGGACATTGCCTTTGTGGAAGAGCTTGGGAGATTTATAGTCATATACTTGGATGATGTTATTGTTTATTCAAAATCAGATGAGGAACATTTACAACACCTCATACGAGTTTTTGAAAAATGCAGAAAGTTTGGGATCTCATTAAATCCCAAGAAAACTCTTTTGGTTTAGAAGAAGGGAAGTTGCTAGAGCATATTATCTCTAAAGATGGAATCAAGATAGACCCCATTAGAATTTTGGCCATCCAAAAGTTAGACCATCCTAGAAACATTAAGGAATTGCAATCCTTCATAGAAAAAATAAATTTTATGAGAGGATTCATACCCAATTTGGCAGAACTCCTCAGAAACATTACAMATATGCTTAAAAAACATACAAAAATAAAATGGAACACAGAAGCTAAACAGTCCTTTGAGCAAGTAAACCRGGACTTACTCAAGCCCCTATATTAATCAGTCCAAATTACACTAAAGACTTCTACTTATTYTCTTTTGCCTCTGAACACACCATTGCAGCGGTCTTGTTGCAGAAAAACAGTGAAGGCCATGAACAACCCATAGCATTTTTCAGCAAGTCATTGAGAGATGTTGCACTGAACTACAACATAATGGAGAAACATGGTTTTTCTTTGATAAAAACAATTAAAGATTTTAGAGTCTACATTCTCCATTCACATACCATTTATTATGTTCCAAATGCAGTGGTGAAAGATATTCTGACTCAGGATAACCGAGATGGTAGGAGAGGGGAATGGATTGCTGTGATTCTGGATATGATGTAGAAATCAAACAAACTAAACTGATCAAGGGTCAAGGTTTGGCCAAACTGATGGTTGAATCAAATTTTCATTCTTTAGATATAAATGTTTTAGCTGCAGTTGATGAACAGGGAGAGCATGCGACTCCACATGTCAAAGAGGTATTCTCAAATTCTCCATGGTATGCAGACCTTATCTTTGTCTTGCATAATTTACAAGCTCCTCATGGTTTGACAAAGACTAAAGCTAGATTCTTAAAACTTAAAGCTTTGAAATATTGCATTCTGAATGGAGATCTTTACTGGAAAGATGCTGGAGGCATTTTACTTAATTGTTTGTTGAAAGATGAAGCTGACAAAGCATTGCAGGATTTCCATGAAGGAGATTGTGGCGGGCATTTAAATTGGAAGGCTATTGCTAACAAGATCCTTAGAGTTGGTTTTTACCGGCCCACCTTGTTTGTGGATGTTCATAAAAAGGTAACCTCCTGCCACAAGTGCCAAGTCTTTGAAGGCAAAAGGAAACTTTTGCCTTTACCCTTGAAACCTATTTGTGTGGAAGCTCCATTCCAGCAGTGGGGTTTAGATTTTATTGGCGAGATTCACCCATGCTCATCGGGCCAGCATAAGTGGATCCTCACAGCTACAGTCTACTTCACAAAGTGATTGAAGTTGTACCCTCTAGGCAAGACACAGATGTTGTGGTTATAAAATTCTTGGAAAATAACATTCTCTCTCGTTTTGGATTCCCCAGGAAGATTATAACAGATAATGCAGTAGCTTTCAGATAAAAAATTCTAATATAATTTTGCAGCAAGTACCGGATTTCTTTGGGACACTCCACAGCCTATTAGCCTCAGGGAAATGGGTTAGTTGAGTCCTCCAATAAAAGTTTGGTAAATATCATCAAGAAGATGTTGTAGGAAAATAAGAAATCTTGGCACAACAAGTTGGTTCATGCACTTTGGGTTGACAGGCTGACCACAAAAAGATCAATTTGTATGTCCCCATATCATTTGGTATATGGAATTGATGTTGTTTTCCACACCTCTTTGGGTGTTCCTGTTATGAAGTTATTGCAAGAAGTATAGGTAGAGCCTAACGACATTCAAAGGAGGATGAATAAGATGATCCAACTTCAACAGAGTGGAGGTGTATAACCAAACCCAGGTAATTCAAGAGAGCATCAAGAAAATTTATGACAGAGGAACCAAGGAGGATGATTTCAAATTGGGTGATATGGTACTAAAATGGGATTCAAGAAATGAGGATAGGGGAAATCATTGAAAGTTCGACAAATTGTGGAAAGGCCCTTTCATCATCTAGGCATATAGAGGAAACAATGCAATCTTACTCAAGGACAATGATGGAGATGATTTGCCAGGAGGACCTATAAATGGTAGGATGCTCAAACATTATGTTCCACCAAAATGAAGATCTTAGTTACTCATCTCATTTTACAAACCACTTTTACTTTTACTTTCATTGTAATGTGTGAGGTGATTTTTATAAGATGGTTGAAGCTCGAAGAGAAGGCCCTAAGCCACTGGTCTGGACGACGAAATTTACAATCAGAATAAAGATAATCAGGATGTAGAAAAAGTATAGAGGGAGGAGATTCAAGGCAACAGGTAGCAGGTTTGTAATATACCAGATATAAAAAGTATGCAGAACAAAAATAAAATGCTAGAAATGGCAGAATAACAACAATATAACCAAAATAATCACCACAATAACACTGAAATGATATAAGAATAACAACATAAATAACACTTTGATTTTGAGAGCAATGTTCACGGGCCTCTTTGAGGGGGCAACCTCCAATTGAGCAGAGCTCTATTACAATAATCTCCAAGCTAGG
>ML841592.1:6911-17750 GCA_009831015.1 Picea engelmannii | reverse complement strand
AGTGATCCGACGGTTCATACTCTCCTCGATCTTAACGGCCATTGATCCGTGGCTTAACACCTGATTGGTCCATGATCTCTATTTAAAGAGCATGGAGGGTCATTTGCCGATGATCGATTGTGAGAAAATCTCTTGTAAAATCTGTCTGTAATCTTTTTCTTTGCATTAATAAACTGCTCCAAGTGGCCGCGTTGGCTGGGGTCGTTGATGTTTCCCCGTAGGGGATTTACCACGTGAAAACATCGGTGTGTTGATCTTTGATCTGGTTATGTGAGTGGTTACTAAAGGTGTTCATCCTCTGTTGGAATACCTGTGTTGTCGAACAAAAACACTGTCAGAAGCCAAGGAAAACATATGGATGGACATCAACAAGTCAATGACAGAGATTTGGCCACTCATACAAATTGTGTTTGAACAACATGAACTGGTGCAGAGAGACAGACAAGCCATTGACAAGATAAGGGAAGAATTTGGAAAGAAGCCCACAAAGGCAACTGAAATCATCAGATTCTTAAACTCCAAAACCGAAGAAGAGCCATAGGCTTTGGAAATTGAGGATAGGACAGAAACAACTTCGGAGGTCAAGAAGGTTTTGACCAAGAAGGGATTGATATTGCAACTTGAGGAGAAAGCCCAAATCATGGATATTGGAGTGCAGAGGTTTTTCAGCAAGTTCGACTCACTGCACAAGAAGGAACTTCTAGGTTTACTAGTGATCAATGACAAGCTGATTACTCTGTCAGAATACAAACATAAGATCCTCACAGTAGCGAAAAAATGGTTTTAAATTTGCAAGCATACAAGGGAGCATAACTGGCAAGGATTTCTTAGAAATTCTATTGTTGGACCTGAGCATCCAACATGAGATAAAATACATATTCATCACAAAGCCTACTTTCACCAAGTACACTGAGATGGATGAAACATACAGAAGACTACTCAAGGTTTCCATCCCTAGTCAAAAGAGATGGGAAGACTTATGTGCGTTACTGGAGTAAAGGTGACAGAGACATCCGAGTCAGCATAAGGAAGACAGTCAAAGTCGAGTTGATGAATCACCAACTACTTTCCCCAGAAACAACACTTAGGATTTGAACAAATCATCAACATTCCTATTATTTTGTAATTTGTAATCTAGTTAGTTAGATTTTGTATCCACAATATCCTAATCATTAATGTCATGATCATATGTAATTGTTGTATAAATACTTCTCACTTTGAAGTATTGAGGGGTCATTTTTGCGCCCAAGAAGATATCTTTGTAATCTTTTTGAGAAGATCGACCAGTAATAAAAAGACAGATTCACAGGATTCTTGCGTTTGGATGTTGGTGATGTTTATCTTACTTTGTAATCATTTTGTTTTCTGTTTCTAATCGTTTAAAGGAAGTTAATAAACATAATTTGTCTCGTGCACTATGTTTATGGTCTTTAGCGATCTGCATGTTTTTCATCTGATATTAAGTAAAAAAATTCTTAATTGCTTCTTTGCTTGGTTGAATCTCTCACCTGTTCTATGTTTCCACCACATTTAATTCTAATGGATCCAACATTCTCACTATCTCGCCCCGTGAAGAAATCTTATAAAAACTGTATCTGATCTTAATCTTTAATACCGACCCCATAGCCTAATGGATGTTTAATGCAAATATTTCAACCAATCTTTATAGACAAAACAACAAACTCAGATTATTTTAACTAGCTTAATATCTAAAACTCAAACAAATCTAAATCCTACAGAGAGATCCCTCTCTGAAACTGGCAGGGCTAGATCCTAGTTTCGAAAGTGGTTTTGGTAAGTTATGTCTGTTAATTTATTCTGCCCATTAACAACCTCTGGGAATTACAGAGTGCTAACAACTTCAACCAGGTGTCTTCCCGATTCAAACACAATTTTGATTTCTTGGCTCATTAATTCATGCCCTCATAAATTTGACTTCTGATTCATAGGAGTCTCCCTCATCTATACTGCATCTCACTATAATAAGCTAAAACATTATTGCAACTAACTTATGGTGGATGATAAAGTCTCAAAGAAATAAATTAAAATGGACTTATAATAATTTGGTTTTTATTTATTTATGTCGCCTTTTTTATATTTGTAATACCCCTAGGCCGAACCCTGATTGTAAATATCCATATAGGTTGTGTTGGAGCCGCCTTTGTTTTCTAGCCCATCTCGAATTTCATGTCTTAATGATCGAAATCGAAAGATGGTTTTCGTATTTTCCATCTGTGGTTTCAAAATCTCTGAAGTCTTATCACGCAAGCAGCGATAATTATTGTACTCTCGAGGCGAGTTCTACTTTTCGACAAAATTTCCCCCCATTTGTTCTACCTCGGGATTTCGTATGTTGGATGCTATAGATCACGTAGTTCACCAGTCCCGAGCAACGAAACGGTGAAATCGCTTTAAAATTTTACCCAGGGCAGTAACGGGAGTAAAATTTTCCTAAATCATGATTAAATATCATCGGGTTTTCGTGCCTTAGCGTTCACTAAATCCAAAAGTCTTATTGTCGTAACCCCGATAGCAGAAACCACGAGTTTCTTATTTTAGTAATCCGTGTCAAGGTTAAAGGTAAAAGCATAGCCATGGTTAAGTTCTGTCAGTAATTCGCCACTCAGCGAGTTCTCTTTTAAAAATATACACTGTCTAAGCCCCGAGTCGCGATAAAGATATGAACATAATTAATTAAACACTTAATCCGAGTTTATCCTCCCTTTTAATTAAAACGTATCATCGCGATCTCGCGGTTTTGCAGCTTGGCATGCAAACTTCCCAGAAACTATACCTTCGAAGCTCCGAGTCGCGATACGACGAATATAAATAATTACGTAATCAATTAAGTGCCTAATCACAATTATGTTTTTATTAACCAAAGTCAATCATCACAATTTCGGGTGTTAGAGGTTCAAAGGGTTAAAGCAAAAAGTCCCGACACAACGAGTACCGAAAGATTAATTAACTTTGGTAAAACTGATTAATTAAGATAAATTAGTATCTCCCGTGTTTTGATGCTTGCACAGTTTACGAGGCAGTCTTAATTCTTCCTTACGCTAACTGACATTTCGAACCGCCAAAATTTATGGCATTAAATAGAAAATAAGGCGAATCGACAAATAAAGATTGGATTTTTATTGCTAAATTTATTTTAAACGTGATTTGACCGATCTGTTCTTAAAAAGTACCGAGTTTTCGAATATATAGAGCTGTTATTCGTTATAACAAATTCATTTCTATATTACGCAGAGCACACTTTTTCAACGAGCTAACTTTTGTATGTATACATATTTTTATCGCAGAAGAACTAAAGCAGGATCTCCCGTCATGGCCCCGCAAAAAGCATCTAAAGCCAACATTGAGGTTTCAGGACAAGGTTCAGACAACGTCGCTGATACTTCACCTCGAAGTGTTAACTCTGTCCCGAACTGGTCGTTTGTTTCTGATGTTCTGCAGGCTGAATTAGTGGATTATTCTGATGATTCCAGTGACAATGAAAAAGACGACATAACCACCAAATATAAGATCATCAGTCAATCAGGAATGCATAAAGTAGCGTCCAGGCGACGATTGCTCCCCTACTATGATATGGTCCGATGGGCATTAGACCATGTGGACATACCAACTAGAACCATCATCAATGAGCAGAAGGTCACCATCGGGACTTTCAGATCTGAACATCTGCAAGCTATGTACAAGTTGCCCACAACGTCCGACCTTACATATGATGTCGAATTCTTGGAAAAGTTCAAACAGAAGGAATGTGTACAGTATGACAAAACTATGTCTAGCTTAATAAGAGATTGGGTTTCGCACCCTGCGAAGTTCAGGGTAGACAGTAATGGTATATATTCGATAGCTTCCTTGGAACCACAGTGCAAGTATGTAGCTATGATGACATGCAGATTATACGGGAGAGAGGACACCTCACATTTCTTTCTTCAATGGGTGCCTCTAATACATCAAGTCGCCGAAGGCTGTTCCTTCAACTAGGCGAAAATGTTGTCTGATAGCTTGACCAGTCGAGTTACAGAGTATCGGGCACAGAAAGAGAGCGGAAAGATTTCTTCATTTTTTATGTCTGCATACATTATGGATGTCGTGTGCTTTCTAACACCATTTCCCTTAATGAGCTGGAGTTGGACTCCAGCAGAGGCCGAGCCCATCCACATCTATCATTCAAAATTGTGGGAAAACAAAGCGGTAGATTTCGTATATGAAATCTTCAACTGGGTGATGTTACCTCTACATGTCACTATTTTCGGCCACCCGCCACCTAGGATCTCGGACAATATAGTGATGAATTTGAGCAGTATAGATGACTGGTATGTAGAAGCTGAATTCTCATATCTCGGGGTTTTCGGGGCTTCTGTTCCCCCACATGCATTGCCATTATTTATCCCCGACAAGCTGGCTTGTCGCGAAGTTGCTAGACAAACAGGAATCGGTGGCATAAGCAAGGAGCTTAAGGGATACTCAAAGAAGGTATGGCCACCTTTTCCTGTTCATTTAAATTCATATTCTTTGTTAGATTTTGGGCATGCTAAAGCTGAGGCAACAACCCTGGAAGACCTAAAATTGGTACTTATTGAATTCAAGAAGCACGATTCGCAAAGGGTCGTGAGTAATCATTTGGCCAGTTATGGACTCAAGAGATTTGAACACGAAAATTCGCCCTCGGATTACTTTTCCGAGGCACAAGATCTTATGTTGAGATTTTAGCTCGGATACAAACCTTGGCACCTGAAGAGAGGGCCGATGTTCTGAAATTCCAAGAACATCGACACAGTTGTCTTCCCGTAGTATTACGGGGTGAGAATATGAGTACAACAGAGGCGAAACAAAAAGAAGTCGAAGGCTCCAAAGATGCGACCCCCAGTTAAGAAAAACACTAGGACGGGGAAGAACAAACTAAGAGCCCGGAAGTAGAGATAAAGACTCTCGACCCGCCAAAGAAGCAAACTTCGATTACTACTCCGAGGTAATCCGCGAAGCAAATCGGAGATCCTATCGCATCCGTTACTCCCTTCCAGTCAACTCAGGGAAATATTGATGCAGGGTGGGTCTTAAATGAAGAATTGAGGCCTATAAGGGTGGAAGAGCTCCCTCCAAATGAGTTCTTCTTTGATAAGAAGAGAAAGGCAGTGGTAAAGAGAGAATTCTATCAGGAAGGGGAATCAACAACCAAGAAATACAAAGTTTTGACTGATGGGAAAGACAATAAGAATGAATAGTTCACGATTGAAATAGCTAGAACATTAGGGGCATATGCTACAACGAATCAATTTTCAGTCGGGGTTTTGAAAAGCCAACTGAAACGAAAAAATCGCCTCATCAAAACCCTAGAAGCCAGACTAGCCACAACAGCGGAGGCTGCCAAAGACCAGGCGAGTGTAGGGATAGAGCAAGCAAGGTTGGCCGATAAAAGTGAGATAGAGCTGCTCAAGACTAAGCTCGAACAAGTAGAGATGGTGGTTCAGAATGGTCAGATAGAAGCGGGCCAACAAAAATATTTGATCGAACAGCTACATGCTAGAGTGGAAATCGCTGAAAGTAAAGTGATAAATATCGGGATGTTCCAGTCCCAGGCGATGGAGATTCGGATCAGGGTTTCTACGGCCCAATGAAATTTACTCGCCAAGGTAGAGGTGATTCGGGACAACTGCTTGCTTGTTAATCAAGTTTTGAAAAATTTATCTGTTAGAGAAAGAGAAGTTGGAGCAGCACAGGTCGCTTTTCAAGAGGCTGTGATAGCTACAAACAACAGGGAATCTAGAAGTACTCCCAGGTTTACCATTTCAGAGCAGACCAGAGAAAATATTCTATTAAAAGAATGGGAACACAACATCTCGGAAGGTAAGCTGCAAGCCAAGAGGGTAACGAAATCCTTAGAAGAGGCTTTCCTTTCTATAGATGGTAATCTGTTAGGC
The DNA here is from genome assembly GCA_009831015.1 of Picea engelmannii. Lineage (NCBI taxonomy): Eukaryota > Viridiplantae > Streptophyta > Pinopsida > Pinales > Pinaceae > Picea > Picea engelmannii. The sequence goes on along the minus strand of ML841592.1, from coordinate 11,817 downwards.
ATTGATAGCGGAGGTAATGCCGAGGCATTGATTCAAATGAATATGACAAAAATCTCACTTGATTTAAATGAAAAAGAAGAAAGAGATTCGATCGAGATCTCACAAGTGACTATGGTAGATATAGTCCAAATAAATAAATGTATGATTAAACCAAGTGTGAAATTGTGCGCTATCGACATCATAGACAGACAGATGGGAGACAGGTTGTCGCAATTAGTCCGAGATTGTTACTCTTTTGAAGCCAATTGTCAAGCAGAACCATCAAGGCTGATATCTCGGTTGGTGGAAAGGTGTGTCACTTGTACCGAGCATGCGCGAGGACAAGCTTTTGGCACCAAATAAAGACACAGAGAAAGAAATGGAACGATTGCTCTCCTCCTTATCATAACTGAAAATTTTGCAACAATTGAGATTCCATCTTATTGTAAAACTGTATAAATATACCATAGAAAGAAAGAAAAAGGACTGGACCTTTTGTGTCGATTGTAATAGAGGTTTTACATTTTGAGAGTTAATATAACACAAATCCAAAGATTCTCAATTCCGTCATGACTGTGTTATGAGTTTGTTTTCTTGTATCTCATATTTCGTTTCATTTCATATTCATATCTGATGAATGCTTCGTTATAATTTAGTACAACCTCTACTATAGTGAATGAATTTTGGTTTTCTATATTGTTTACTATTTTTCCTCTGTACCATCTATCAACAGGTATAAGACCAGTCAACACTTTCAGAATTCTATATATAGTTTATGCTTCATCAGGTTATTTCTTTACATTTTTCTTCTTCTGTTAATACGTGAGATTCTCCTTTGATAGGAGCCTTACTCGATAGACAACTAAATGTTTTCTCCCAACTCATATATTTTATTAAAATATAACCCAGTTATGGGAAAGAGCCTTTTATTTTGCACCTCTTTTTTATTCCTAAAACCGTAAACTCTCTGTTATACGACCGAATTGAGACATCACTTAAAATTCCCCCTGAGGCTTTTCTTATTTTACTATTCCTCCATGACTGTCCCTATACCAACATAGCCCAATATCAAACCTGGATTATCAAATCAAACACACATTGCCTTAAACTTTTTCGATACTATCCTTAAAACAACCACTACTCAGGTTGAACTMGAACGTTCATGGGCAACGATTSAGCAGGATATAAACATCCAGGAACAGTTGGAAGTTAGACAATGCCAACACATAAATCATCCCTAGTTKCCCTTGSCGAAGGTTGGCGTTTCTCTTTTCTCTACCCTTTACCCACTTTCGGATGCCTAGACACTGTACTTCTAAGCCTTAAGTACAGACTCTGGAACAACATCTTTTTGGCGCCGTTGCCGGGGAGYGAAGTTATGAAATCTTTTTCCCTCGGAAAACAACTTTTTTTTTTTTTTTTCATTGAAAGTGTTACCCTTTGATAGTGAACAAAGAGTACACACCTTTTTAAGGCTTTCCAATCTTTCACTTGGCGACTCCACAAATAATAAACTGGCATCCGGTCAAAGGAATACCAGACAAAATCTGGATGGTAAGCAGATTACGCCCGTTACCTATCCCGAGAAGATTCTAAAGGCGAGAGGCTCTCTTAAGCCAACCGCTGTAGTCTATGAGCCTAAACACCCACAACTAAAGACTAAGAGTTCTTCTGAACCTTCAACTTCACGCAGTCCTCTCTATGATACTAAAGAGATAACGTCAAACTGCTCCGAGGTTAGGATGAGATTCATCCGACAATCCCCTTAGTACACAAGGGAAAGGGCCCTTTTGAAAGTTCGTCGGCAGTTGACATACCGTCTTTTCTTTAGTTAAATTTCCCGACCTCACCTAATTCTGAAGAGTGTGTTACACACTCGATTTCCACACCCATCGGTTCTCCTGATTTCGTCTCTTGCAAATCTGAGGAACCAAGTCCTCATGTTCCTTATCTTTCATCGATGGATTTTCCTCTTCACGAAGAAAATAAAGATTCACTTTTAATTTTCTGAAACCCCCTTTACGACTTCCACTAATAATGATGGCAACTGCCGGATGGGGAGGTGGAGGTGCTCTGGGATGAGGAGCTGGAGGTCAGGGGCCTGCCCCTCCTCCCAGAGTGTTTGCTAAAGTAGCAGCAAGATACGCTCCTTTGGTTTTACCCATCCCTTTACACGACCTTCCCGAAAATTATATAAAAAATTTGCCAAAATTCACTGGGGAAGGGGATCTGACCGCGACCGAACACATTAATTTATTTGATCAATTCGCAGACATCCTAGGTATTGAACATGAGGACGTGTATTCAAGGATTCTTGTTCAAACCTTCGAAGGCCAGGTCCAAACTTGGTTTCATAGTCTACCTGCATCATCTTTCTTGTCCTAAGACGCCTTGGAAGATGCTTTCCTTAGACAATGGGGCGAAAGAAAGGACCACCTATATTATTTAACCGAATTTGGGTCTTTAAGAAAAAATAATTTAGAAACAGTTATGGAATTTATTCAAAGATTCAACAAGCTGTATAACAAAATCCCAGCCGAGGTTAAACCGTCCCAACCCGCGACCAAAGTAACTTTCGCAGGGGCTTTCGAACCGGATTTTGCACTCCTTTTGCGAGAAAGAAGGGGCACCACTCTAAACCGAATGCAGGATGATGTTGTAGAAATTGAGTCGAATATGATGGCTTCTGGTAAGCTTAAAGCTAAAATAGAAATAGGAAACCGAGAAACCAAACGCTTTAGAGAACAAGCAGGGCCGTCAGGGTATAATAGATCCACAGATGACAAAGTAGATGATATGGCCAGGGTAATTAAGGAACTGTCTAATAAAATATCCTGAATGGAGCTAGAACAGGCCAAAGATGATTCTTTCGCCAAAAAGGATTTCAAGAGGAACCCCAACCCCCTGAACCAACAAAGACAGATAAAAAATGAAGATAAAAAAATACAAGCTCCCCTAAAGAGCTAAAATTTTATAGGAGCGAACGATCTCCAAGATTTCGGAGATTCGGATAATGATGTCACGAACTTCGGTGATGACTTCACACAACCGTATTTGACTAGATAAGATTATGACAAATCTCTAAACACTCAACAACCGTCGGTTAAGGGTGAAGAAAGTGATCATATTGACCTTTGTGGCTCTCAACAAGAAACTGAAATGATAATGGCCGAGATCTAACCTAAGTACAACTTGAGATCTAAGAGTAAGCCCATTTCAACTACTCAACCTACAAAAATCCTCCCAAGATGTCAAACTTATGAGCCTACTCTGGAAGAGACCCTATTACCTAACAACAAAGCGAAAGTAGTAAGCACACAAGAGTCCGAAGTGGGAAAAGTTGAGACCCAAGGATAAGGAACCAAAACGACTAATAAAATTACGCCTTCAACCAAGACCATGAGTAATAAAGTGTTCCAGACGAATAAGTCGGAAAGGAAGGATTCAGAAGTCCCAACTAAAGAAACAAACAAGGTGAGCGGAGTTTTCAGTTTTGAAAACGAGATAAATAAAATTAAGATACCAATCCCTCTGGTAGAATTAGCAAAAAACCCCGTCTATCGGAAGCAGATTACCAAAGTGATGGGTGTCTTAGAGCTAGAAAACCAGTCTGACATTTTAAACCTGGAAGATGACAAACCTAACATCACTTTTGGTCCACATTTTGAAGGGGCCAAAGACATTATTGCTCCCTTTTATATCACTTTAAATGTATACAATCAATTGCTACATAATTGCATGTTAGACTCCGGAGCCTCCCATAACGTTATGCCTAAAATTATTATGGACAAGTTGGGTCTACAGATCAGCAGACCTTACGAAGATCTTTACTCTTTTGACTCGAGAAGGGTTAAGTGTATGGGAATGATAAAGGACTTAGTAGTTACCCTGGCACAGGTCCCGGTTAAGAGTATCTTGATGGATGCGGTTATTGCTGATATTCCCCCTAAGTATGGCTTACTGTTGTCTAGGTCATGGGGTGTTATCCACAATTTTGGTCATTGTGATGATGTCATGATGATATTATGATGATGGAAAATCAAGCTCTTTACCAAGAACACTTTCCTGAGAAAAGTTACAGTTGTCTTCTTCCACAAATCACATTTTGAAACATGTTCGCAGGCTACTTATATATTTTCCTGTGAGAATGCATGATTCTCACAGGCCACCTTAAGCTGGGGTGCGAACTTCTCGCACTGTACTCATGGTTAGGGTGCGAACATGCTCTTAAAGGAGAAAAAGATAAAGATCTCGAATATTCTAGAAGGGAATCTTCTAGAAGGATGAGTTGGCTTTTGAATGGTTATTCAGGTGCTGGCATTCCAGATATCTTGGGATCATTCCCTATCCAAGTAACTAATCTATCTTCTCCTATATATTGAGGAGGTTGATCATGGAAAGGGTTAAGTCAAATGAAGTTAAGCAAGATAGCAAGAGAGTGATTGGAGAATTAGTGCAAGACTGTATGGAGGACTAATGCTACAACAACAAGAGACAACAACAAGGTCATCATATGTGGTTGATTTTCTTCATGCATGAGCAAGTGTGTGTGTCAGAGCTAGGATCCATCGAAAGGAGACCTACGACATCAAGGCTCAGGTTGTAAGTTTCACTTTCAATTGATTCAATACAGTAATATGTCCCTTTCCCATAAAGATGATGTCACTTTATTACATAATTCCTTGATCATATGTATAGACTAGTTATTGAATATATCAATCTGCCTTTACTTCGATTGGTTTGTGCTGTTGTGATCTGAACGGTGCAAGAGCATTGGAGTGAAGCTTGGAACAACAGAGATATAAGGAAAGCGTTCATAAGGTATGTCCATGATCCTCATCTCTCAAGTTCATTCAATAGTCTAGGTCTAGGGAAAGTGTATTATTCTGTCCTGTTTTGTTCTAGATACCAGGTGGATCTAGGGAGA